>JAHBCN010004646.1:0-61998 GCA_019359885.1 Listronotus oregonensis | reverse complement strand
ATAAAGAAACGGGTGGAATGAAATCAGAAAAAAAAAATAAAATCTATATACTTTTGGGGAAAAATTTAGTTTTTTTTTTATGTATTCACGTACTTTCATTTATTTAATTTAGTTTAATTTTAAATACATAACTGTAACATTAATCATCTAAGCTTACAAAGTCTGCACTAATGTTTTTGTGCATCGCTTTTATTAAACAAATATATAAACTATTAACTATAAAGTATCTTTAATGCCTCTAATGTTAACAGCGACCTTTCCGTGACCCCTGAGCGCGCCCGTGGTCATGGTTCTCATGCTTCGCAAGAAAACAATCCCTTTATGTAGTGATTGACAGATTTCTCATCTTGGCTGGCGTTAACATATTGTCTGCTTTCCATTAAAAATGAAAGTATAGTCTTTAATAAATCTGATTTAATTGAAGTATCTTACTCAGCTCTTCTTTTACTTTAGTTTTTTTTTACAATTAAATAAAACAACTAAATGTTGTTACCAGCACAAGGTTGATAATTTTTTGCGCTGTGGAATAATTCTTCCTTTGTGAGCACTAATTTTTAATAACCCATTTATAATGTTTATGTCCCCCCACTAATATCTACTCCTAAACACACTTAAAGTACTATTTGATGTATTTTAAAAAGATTTTAAAAACATTCTGGAAATAAAATAATAAACCTTACAAAATGAAATGCAAACTCAATGCAAATATTTTTTGGGAACGGAAAAATATAGGTAAATATTCCAAAAAATGTTGGACAAAATTTAATTTTTTTGGGATTTTCTTTACAATGCTTTATCAGAATAAAACCTTAAGTGGAAACTTTTTACTCGAAACTATTCTAATTGTATCCACTATATTTCCTAGAGTTTACAAGATATAAAGTAAATTCTTCAGAATTACCCTCTAAAATACAACCAAATAAAATTCATAACAAATATGTTTAAAAGAAATTTAATATATCCGGAAATCCTTTCAAAAGACAGGCGATATGAAAATCATTTATGTCAAGTACCTGATGGAATAAAAACGCAAAACTCAATAAATTTTTTTAGGATCCAGAAATCAAAGATATTGGCTAAAAATATCTAAAAGGACAAGGGAGAATTTAAAAAAAGGAAATTACGGACGTTAGGGTTTTTTGGAAAAAAGTTCGGGGGAGTCCCGGTTAAAAAAAAAAAAAAAAAAATAGTATCGAGTTTGCTAATTTGAAACAAGTTGGGCCTCAAAATTTCATATTGTGTGTCACATTGTACAGGGTTCCCCATAATAGACTACCCATTTTAATTGCCCAGTAAAACTGTTAAAACTCAATTAAACTTACATTTTATTACACTTAATTATAATTCACTCTTTGGGATTTACTATAACATACGACTTATCCGAGGACTTATCTAAACTTTTAAAATTTACGTCTTTTAAGTAAGTGCCATTAACCTCAATGCACTTTTCAAAATTTGATAAGAAATGATTCATGACACAGTGAAGAAAAACCTGATCTTTTCACCGGACCTCTTCAGGAATTCGGACTTTAAGATCTTGGATGTTTTCTGGATGAGTTGTAAAAACCTTTGACTTTAAATAGCCTACAGAAAAAAACTCTGGTGCAGTTAAGTCCGGGGACCTTAAAAGCCAATTTAAATCCCCAAATAGTGAAACAAGTCGGCCATTAAACACTTCTCGTACTCTTTTAGAGTTTTTAGAGGTATGTACCGTCGCTTTATCTTCTTTTATTAAGTTACTGTTTATGTTTCAAACAAAAAAACTCGTTGTTGAACTGAATAATCCATGAGAATTAAAACTAAACATTAAATTATGTGTTCAAACCTAGTCATGATGCTTTAATAGAAAAAGGACCTTTTACGAAAATCAATTTTTCCTAGTATTGTGACAGGTGCCTACTCGATTAAAAATATGTTGATTAAAATTCCAAAGGCCATAGAAGATAATAATATAAAAAAAAACGAACTGACTTATATAAAATTTATTTCAGTATCAAAATAGGTAGTCTATTATGGGAAACCCTGTATATTGTGGGCAGTTTGGGGTCGATTAAAGACTTAATGTATAGCTTTACAGACGACAGTGTTTTTGCCTCATCTTTTACTTAAAACGCTTACAAATCCGTAAAAATAGTATATTTCAGGTAGCTTCAAATATACTACTAACACAATTGGTCAGATTATGACACTTTGAAGTGGAATTCTATCGTACTTACGTATGATTTCTTCTCTTCTCGGGCACCCATTATATCTACCTCTACGCGCTGTTAGGTGCGCCCTTGATCTGAAAAATGAACCAGTACTGGTATTCCCTAAAATATCTGCAATAATTTTAGTTTTACCGCCAGAGATTTTCCTGAGATTGAATTCTAACATTTGGTCTATTATTAATTGTTTCATTCATACTGAAAGACCTTTTTTTCGTATACAGTATGTCATTGTCAATAAACGGAATATTTTTTACCTATCAAGAAGTAATTATGTGATTATGGTTCTCGAATGGTTGTAATATTAAATTGTTTGCATTTTCTGCATGTCCTGCAAAAACTACTTCTAGATTTCTTGAACTATTTAGATGTGTAAGATTGCTCGATGATTCATCTGTCACTCCGAGCATAGGTCCATTAGCATTTCTTCTACTAACAAGAAGGATTTTTCTTTCTCTTTCCGTAACAAAGATCTCGGTATTGTGTTTGCACAAATTGGTCGTATAATAGTTATAAACTTGCTGGAAAACGGACGGTTTTGATAGGCAGCTGCAAAATTATCAGCATGACATTCCTCATACGCAGTTACTTCGTTTCCCTGTGGCGTGAAGAGGCGTGATTAAATTCTATATTTTAAAATAAATGTAAAACAATCCAATCATTTACAGAATAATTTTTCCTTAGCTGAAAAGAACACAATAACAATAAATCACCAATCTTGACATTGGACCCGGGAAGGGTATTAGTTGCGCATTATAAACGTTACGTGTCTGGTTAGTAAAAATTTGGTAAAGGAATCAAAAAAACTTTTTGGCTTCGAGCTGGTATTACTATCAAATTTATTACTAGTGTAGATGGTATGTAGGACTTTTGCTTTGCTTCACCATCTTGTACTGCAGATCCTTTTCATGCACTTAAAATTATTTATATCTATTTTGTCTTTTCATATGGTCACCTTTATATAAAACTTGGACTAAGAAAAGCTGCACGATTTAGTAAACTAAATAGGAAGACTCAGTAGTATCACACATAACTATATTGAATACGGGAGCATAACATCATGGATTTATAGCAAATGGATTGATAATTTTAATATGAGCCCGCAACTTATTGTACTGCCGTACAGTACGTTCCACAATAATTTGTTGATTTTTCGTTTTACCTGCTACTGTTGGTCGTAAAACTCAATATACTTTGGGTACCCGCATGTAGGTCCGGACTAAAAATTTTCTTTATTTATTATTGTACCTACTTTCTGGTTTTTTTAGGTAGGTTATAGGCAAATTGCAGGTGTTGAATATAAAGAGTATTTTCGTCTTAGTTCATCAGTCCTTTGGAGTTTGTCAAGGTGTGTGTTATTGAGCATCCAAAATAGCTAACCTAAACTATTAATATAAGTAGGTAATCAGGACCTGTACCCTTTCAAAAGGTGCGGTGCATACACACTACACTACACAATAGATATTTGTCAGGCAACCTATTTATGGTTGGGTTCTCCACTGAGGGTTCTAATTTAAATTATATTGCGGTCAAGAAATCAACGAATTATTGTGAAACGTACCATACCATGTTTTTCTAGTTCATTCTACAATAAACTGTAAAGTTTCAGCTCACATGCTTTTTTTACTTCCATAAAAGCTATTAATCTTTCATAGACATCGCCATTGTATACATATCTACGTATTATGGAACACTTTTCTAAAGAAGTTACATCTTGTGTGGAATCCATTTCTACACTAATTATTTTACGTCAGATATTTATCTGAAAATTATCTTGTTTACTTTACCTAAAATAATTAAAATTAATCGATTAACTATTGTTTTACTTTAAAAGGTAACTGAACCCAACCAAAACTTCGTTATATTTTAAAAGCAATAAACATAATTCTAGGAAAATTTATCTTCTAAAATGAATATTGTCTATTCCTAGTTAGCCTCATTTGTATGCTCACCTTTGTAAGCGCTTTCTTGTTTAGAAACAAATCTGCATAATTTTTTCATCCCATTTTTTAATAATTTGGATTTTTTCCCACTGGTGTTGGACCACCGGGCATTTGCCTGGTTGCCCGGTGGTCCAGTCCGACTCTGCATCTTATGTTTAATTAAGATTGTTTTATTAGTTCCTAAATATATAACTGTATTGTAATGTAAACAAATAACGAGTTTTAAATGTTTTAAGTCAGGATCTGTCTAGATTATGTCGTTTTTTTCTACTTGTAAAAGTCCGAAGGATGTCACATGTTTTTATTAGAAAACGACAAGCTTTTGTGGGGAAATTCTTCGGGTTGACTTTTAAATTTATATTTATTTAAATCAGATCAGAACAGGATAATAATGCGACCGTTCTTTCCGTAATAATGCATACTACAAGAGTATGATTTATTTTAGCACAAGGTGTCTTGCCGGAAACTGCAGTTTGCACAATTTGCACCTTTTAGCGTAAAGTTGCACAATCCTTGTTCATGAGCATGTGAAAATTATTTTAGTAATTATAGTCTAATAAATTAATTGTAGCATGGTTAACATACATTTTGTAATAAATTTGTTTAATTTTAGAGTTTTAGCAAACTGGTTAAGAATGTGCCTTGCTAAAGGACGATATTTACCTAATATGACAGTTTATTGGCTCTAGAGCGAAGGTTCCCGATAAATATTTACTAAAGTGTCACAAGTATGGAGAAAAACACTTGCTAAGAATGGTAGTTATTTATCAATTTTTGATTATATATATATATATATATATATATATATATATATATATATATATATATATATATATATATATATATATATATATATATATATATATATATATATATATATATATATATATATATATATATATATATATATATATATATATATATATATATACAGGGTAAGTCTGTGAAGTGGGACCCCCATTTATTGCTTTAAATATTTAAATTGGAAAAAAATGTTTTATACAAAAATATTTTGGTTTTTGCTGCTCTATATTTTGCGAATAACGTTATTTATATAGGGTGTATCAAAAAGCCTGGACAAGGACAAAGTTTATTTTTTTAAATAACTCCCTATACTTTTTGTTAAATTTTTGTTTTCTCCATAAAATTCTAGATATTTTTTATTTCGCATATTATATCCCTATATTCAATTGTTTACGAAATATTCTCATTTAAATACAAATTTTAAATGAAAAAATCCGCTCATCTCTTAATGTTGTTTTAGCTGTGTTTGTAGAGTGACAAAACAGCCATAGTAATAATTAATAAGTAATTAGATATCACAGGACGAGTAGAAATAGGTAAAACCTTAAACAAAGAAAAAAAAACGATTAAAACAGTTTTTTTACAGATTAATAAAACTGTCATTTTTACATTTTTATTAATCTCTATTGCATATATGGTTATTATGCAACTCTCAAAAAATCGCTGAAACCAATAGAAACCTAAAACAACATTAAAATATGAGCGGATTTTTTCCTTTTAAATTTGTATTTAAATGCGAATATCTCGTAAACACTTGAATATAGGGATATGATATGCTGAATAAAAAATATCTAGAATTTTATGCAGAAAACAAAAATGTAACAAAAAATATATCAAGCCATTTAAAAAAAATGAACTTTGTTCTTGTACGAACTTTTGATACACCCTGTATACATAACATTTTCATATCAGCAAACCAAAATATTTTTTTTAAAACATTTTAATTTGAATATTTAAGCACTTCACTTACTATATATATATATATATATATATATATATATATATATATATATATATATATATATATATATATATATATATATATATATATATATATATATATATATATATGCATTTATTAAAAACTGGTAAATATGCACCTAGTAATAGATAGATGCCTTGACATCCATATGCGCCAACTTAAACAAGACTAGACCCGAGACTAAACCTCTTTTATTTATTTGGAATAAAATGCATAAAATTTTCAAGAGTTACGTGTAACTGGAAAAAATTCCTAGGTATAACATACTTTTTTAAAAACTACCAACAACACTTTAGCATGTTTCAAACAGAAAAAAATACTTAAATGTAATTGTGATCTTTTTACTCGTTTTTTTTAATTAGTTTTTAACCACAAATAATGTATTTTTGCAAGCATTTAAAAGGCAACACTCTCTGAAATCTTTAATTAAAATAATTCATTTTTAGGGATTTTTTGTAAAAGTAAACTTCATTATATCTAACTTATTGTTAGTTATTAATTTTTTTTAAATTCTTGTACCAAAGCAATTTTAAATTATAAAAAGCGCAATCAATACCGAAAATTATAAGAATTAAGCATATTAATGTGATAATTAATAAAGCCCCTAAATATATTTCCAATTTGTGTTAGTTAAATGTTTATTTTAATTCATTGGTACATTTTTTAAGGCCAAACTGCTTCCTGCCAAATCCACAAATCATGTAGGTATATCAAACAATATTTGGAATGTTCTAAAGCGAATTGATGAAAAATACGCATAGCAAACCCGTATGTGGTAACATTTTTGATGTAATATGTAGAAATATTTAATTCATGTTAGTATTATAGTACGCGTTTTTTTGAATTAAAATAGTTACTAAAGTGCCTGGCTTACAGCTGCGTTTTTAAATACTGGCACTTAAATTTGTAAAAAATTTAGAACACACTCTTAGGCAAAATTTTAAAGCTGAAATCTAACTAAAAACATAAATATAAAAACTTTACCACCAATTTCAATTTTAATCCGAAACAATAAAAAATAATTCAAAAAATTATATTATATAAAAAATCCAGGGCCGTATTCAAAAAACAAAGTTGATGATGGCAGCTTAAAGACGAAACGTCGGTGTGTAAATCTAAAAACACTATCTTGTAGAACAGAAAAAGTAGCAACGGAAATCTCGTATCTCTTTAAGTTTCCGAGATCCCAATGATGAGGCTTGAATTTGGGACACCCTGTAGATACATTAATAAAACTCCCCATGTGGTAAAGAACATTCTAGCGGAGACTAACAATCTGAAATAAGTTATTGAATCTATTCAACGAATTATTTCTATCTAAAATGTTCTGACAACCCAGTGTTTGTGTATCAAGATAACCCAGTTTATGGCTTATTAAAAACCGTAACTAAACGATATTTTTAGTTTGCCAAGTAAGTGTAATTACTATTAATACATATATGCAAAATAACAGTGTTTGTTACTCTCGATTTTAATATGAACCGTATCAACTGACCCACCTAGTCAGTGGCGTTACACATTGAAAAATTATATACATTTATATACATCGTGTCTATTATGGACGATAAACTCTCTCACTGTGGAGACGCGGGTTTGATTCCCGCATTGTCCATTGGACTTTTTTATAGCTTGTCACCCCACGGAAGGCAATGGCAAACCACTGTGTAGTGTTTTTTCCTAGTAAACCCTGTCACATGTGCTTCTGAAGGCACGTTAAGCCGGTGGTCCCGCATATCTGTGTAACAGCAGTTGGTACGCAACACAAATATGTGCGAGAGGGCGCCTACACTCTAAATAGAGCATGGCACAGTAAGAAGCAGAAGTACACAAATGTACACAAGTTGTACATAATAAATCTCAAAAATGATTACAAAATTTTTTGGAGAATAGTAAACATTTTGTTACTATAACCATTCTACATTTTTAAGAACTTACAACTCTTACTCTTTCTAGAATGTAAAGCTAGGGAAATTGTGAATTTAAAAGATAATTAAAGATTGCTTTTGGTTGTTGGCCGATTGATCATAGTTGCTGAGATATAATAAAACTTAAATTAATACTAATATCCGTTGAGTAAAAAACCTTAAAAATTGAATTATTATCACACAACATGACTTTATTACTTCTTTTAACTCATGAAAAACGTTACTACCAAATTAGTTTTTTTAATACGGACCTGGATTTTTTATTGCATCTTTCAAAGCTCTTTCTATCCTGTTACAAACAAGAATTATGCTTGATAATTTAACAAAGAGAATAACTAAATTTCTGAGAATAAGTAATGACTAAAAGACAAAGGTTATGGAGAAATAATATTTTATAGAAAAAAATTAATATACCATACTTGTGGCAAATAATGTTTTTTTTTTTAATCAGGATAGTATTTATAGGCTTTATAACGATATGTATACTTAAGTCTACAATAGTAAATTCCAAAATTATTTACCCAAATACTTGTACGGTGGCGGCCATTAAATCTTAGGCCAAAAATTTGTCAAATTTTAACTTTTCTGCCAATTTTTGTAAATCTCTCTTTTTACCTTGTTTTACTTTTAATTACTATAAATAAAGCAAAAGGTAAAAAATTTATTTATATTTTATAAAAACTAACAAATTAATAAATTAATTAACAATTTAATAAATTTAAACAAACTTAAATATCCTTCCAAAACCAATATAATATTTTATTGTGGACCCGTTTTTTTCTAAGACAGAGTTTAGCCTTCCAGGCATCGAATGGACCAAAGCCCGGGTGTAGTCCGGATTTCCTCGTAACTCATTCCACGCCTCTAAAATTTTATCCTTAAGTTCGTTTACATTTTGCGGAATAAACTTATTTTCCCTATTTATTTTTTTCACTAATAAGCCCCAAATATTTTTCATACCATTTAAATCCGGACTACGTGCGGGCCACGGTAAAACCCTGATACGCTGCTCTTCCATCCATTCATCGACTTGCCGGGCCGTATGAACGGGACACTTATCTTGCTGAAAGATAAAATTTCTGTCCGAAAATCGATCCAATACAGAAGGAAGCATGATATTCTGTAGTAGATTTATATATACCTCCGCACTGAACCTTCCTTCGATAAAATAACATACACCCCAGTACTTGTGCACTCAGCCACCCCCAAACATTTACCGAAAATCGCCCACTACTTCTGTCCTTTTGGGTATATATTTTATCAAATCGTGTTCTTTGAGGCCTGTATACCTTAAGTAACCCATTGTAGAACGACTGAAACACTTTTCCATCAGTAAATATTATATTTTCCCAAAAATCGGAGGTTCCAAGTAAAATTGTAGAGCAAATTCAATGCGTTGTTCTTTATTTGCATTTGTTAAAAACGGATATTTTCCTTATTCTTCGCCGATGCTGGGAAATTGCTTTCCGTTTTTGCCGTAACTACAGATTTAAATGGTTGGTTTCTCAACAAATTAACTAAATTATTGTCTTGTTCTTGATTCGATACTTTGGGACGACCACTTCCAGCTCTTCTCTCAAAGGAGTGTGTTTCCTGCCCTTTTTTTTTACAAAATGAATAGTATTCTTTGGGAGGTTAAGCTCTTCCGCCACATCCCTTTCTGGCCAACCTCTCTGCTCAATATAATAAATAATTAATATGGTCCAAAGTTAAGTTTGGCATTTTAAAACATATTTTTAGACACTGACAACGGACACCCGTTTCTTTATCAGGCTTTTCAACAGGTATTTATATTCAGTAGAAGGTGGCATAAACCTATTTTACGAAAGGGAAAAAGAATTGCCCAATATTTAATGGCCGCTACTGTACATAAAACATTTTTAAATCACATTTTGAAAGCAAAAGACCAAATAGGGATGACAATATTAAATCTGATACAGAAATGTACGGTATGCTAATTAATTCGAATCTCACACAAGACCCAAACAAACAGGTACAGGGATATTTAGATAATTCCTAAAGGTCCGCTTCTATTAAGACATTTTAAGAGAGATAAACGTTATCCCTATTTGCAGGGTATTTCTATTAGGACATATTTGTGAGGATCAGAATCTTCTAAAATATAAAGGTTTTCAAAATAAAAACAACAGGATGTTTTCTAGTAACGAAACTTATTAAGAAGGTCTAATTGTTTCCTTTATCTGTAAAGCCGAAAATATATTTAGCTCCTGCCCTATAGTACATAAAAGAAAAAAAAGTACTAGGTACTCAGTTATGTGTCCTGGAGACAAGAAGGGTACGTTGAGTATGTAATTTATTAAAAATAAAAATGTGGACAGACCTTAGTCCTATTTTATTTAGATCTCAGTACTTTAAGAGGCCAAGATTGTTGGAGCTGAACTTGGCCCTTATTTTACATAAGTGTGTTTGGTGGAATTTCTTCTTTTTTTTGAGTTTAATAAATAAAATAAAATTTAGCCTGCATTTTTAATTCTAAGACTTCAGAAACTTAGAATCAAACAGATTGCAAACTTTTAAAATACCCCCTAAATATACGGTATTACCGCCTCTGGTTTGGTTAGGTGCAACCACCCTCACACGATTTTTGACCGCGGATTCGTAATTAGCGACCCCGAAAACCCCCGAAAGACGATTTCCGAGGTGAAATTTGGAATTTTAATTTTTTTTTATCAGTTTTACTATTTACAATTATTTGGGGGTGAGAAAACTACCCTATTTTTTAATTTTTCATTGCAAGGCTGATGTTAGTGGTGATGAATGTTCCTTAGGGTACACAGAATACGTCGTACAAATAAAAAAATTTAAAATCGGAGCTGTTTATTAACTTTTCCACATTTTACAGTATTTTCCGGCTTATTTACTGTGCTATATTATTTTTTAGCTAAAAGTCTTCAAATTTTACTAAACGTTATTTCAGGACTTTTATTCTGGAGCCGTTGAACGAAAACGTATTTCCATCCTAAAAAACCCACAAAAGCGTATTTTTGGGTGATCGAAAACAATTAGACCATAACTTTACGTTTCGAAGAGCCAGCTAGTTGATTTGGACAGTTCTGTCGAGTTGTGGGTAAAAATTTTCAATAAAAATAAATGGAATAAAATTGTTTAGTTAGTAAGTAAGACATAAAGTACGCCTCTGAAAACTGCCTATCTTAATATTAGAGATTAATTCACAGCTTGAAGCTACATACCGAGAGTTCGACTGGCTGCTACCAACCACCAACGCAATCCAGAATGATATTCCCACGCGAAATTTTTAAATATTTAATTAACCGATAAATTAAAACGGCGTTTCACGATTTATAATTAAATTTTATAGCCTGGGATTGTAGAAGCCAGAAGGTTAAAGGTTGTTTTTTAACCGTCTTAAAAAAGACTAGGTAAAGGTCTCAACAAATTTTCGATTATTTGTACGTAGCTCCATTGGTATCAGTATTTATTAAACTCTGCCACTTTTATTGTATTACATAAGAGAACCGTAGAGTTAAGGTTGAAAAAAGGTCACTCAGGAGGGTTAGCTCATTATAGTAGGCGCATTAGCTGGCTTAAATAGTTGCTCATATATTTCAGAATTGTAACGCAAGTTTCGGCTCATTTTTTAAAATAAATCTTTACAAATTTTAAATATTTGGTGAATTTCCTAAATACAATGTGGCAAAGTTGCCTGTGCCGGCATGGTAAAATTTGGCATTTTATTTTGTGTCCGTGACGTCACGCGGCATTTATATCCCCAGATATTGTTTTGGCGCGGGCGTTTTATATTAAAATTTGACAAGCTTAACAAGCTTAAAGCTCTGTTATAAAGTTTCGTTTAAAAAACACTCAGTATTGGCGGTCAGTTTGTAAATTATTACCTAAAATAAAGCAAATTATTGTTGTAAATAGGTTGGTCAAAGGACTCCGCACAATCCCTATGAAAATTGGCTCACTTCTAAATAAGCTGAATTTTTCAGAAAAATAGCTTTCAACATGCTGATCAAAGGTCTCATGGGTACCCAAACCTCACCCCAAACCAAGCACCACCCGCCCAGGGCGTCAAAGTGCAACCTATCACACATACATTAGACTTATTTAAAGCGTTTTCTTTTACTGTCAACCCCTGTCCCCAAACCCTTCCTACAATGATTCCTTACCTTATCCCACTACACCACCTCCCTGACGTGACTGTCAAGGGTATCGATTCTGCAACTGTCTTTATTAAACTCCTTTAAAACCTTTCTTCTTCTTCCAAACCTTACTTTTCCATCCCCTTTGTACTGTCTGTAATCACGTCACCCTCCAGACCCCAAGCTTATCCAAAGCCCCCAACATACACTTTCATGGGTCCCGATTGTGTAATTTCTCCTATTAAACTCCTTCAATGCCATTTCTTCCTCTTACAAACGTTACCGGGGAAGTATTCTGGTCCACTACCCTTTATCCTCACCCTGTTGTTCTTTACCCCCCGCCCCCACATGCCCTTGCATACAGGAGAAGCAAACATATTATAAAAAAACAGGCACCATGGATACCAGTAAAATAGTCTGTTAGTAGTTTGTGTAGAGTATGTGTGGGGGGGAGGGGTAGAAAATAACAGAGTGAGAATAAAAGGTAGGAGAGCGGAATACTTTTCCGGTAACGTTTGTAAGAGAAAGAAATGACACTGAAGAATTATAATAGGAGCAATTACACAATCGGTACTCATGAAAGTGTATGTGAGTGGGAGAGTGCGTGAAGTCTGGAAAGAGTGTGGTGAGATAAGGCAGGGGGGAAAATGTAGGAAAAGTTTGGAAAAATTGGTAGGCAGTGGTTGTGCTCATTGAAACTTTTAATCATCATGTTAAAAGCTACCTTTCTGCAAAATTTTAGCTGAGAGCCAATTTTCATAAGGATTGTGGGTGGTCCTTTTATTTTAAAAAATAATCTAAAAAATGGGCTGATGCCATGAATGATTTCCAAACGTTCCGTTTAGACGGATCCAAACGAACCGATCGCTATCACGTGGTTAGTGATGACGTTTACTCTTAATGCGGGCACAATTTGGATTCATTAATAGGCTAACCACTAGTTTTTTTTAAATATCTGTAACCAGTTCTTGAAAATGTTATAAAATAAGTTTTATGCATTACAATCTGGTTCTTGTACGCAAGAAAAAGTCTATGACAGTTAAATGCATTACCACGATATTTATAAAAACATGGAACTGAAGCAGTTTTAGACACAGGTAGGTGGTAAATGCAGGAGTTTTGCAAAACCACGACATTGCGATTATGGTTTAAGGATCTATGAAAAATTCGGTGATTTAGGGTCTCTGGGTCTTAAAGCTGCCATTATATATTATTTCATTAAATTTAACCAATGGACTCCTCTGGTCTGTATAACGGTATACGACTTCTTACGGTTAAACGTCGATAATAAATTTCAATTTCAGTTAAACCAATTTTGCATTAATGCAGTCATAGTTAATGTCACGATATTAATAACCACTTTTATTGGTAATTTTCTGTTTACTTGGGCATTTTGTATAATGATTTTAACAACAATGCATCGAGCAATGCGATTTAACATTAATAATTTTCGCATAGTGAAGCGGCAATTTGCGAAATGTAATTCAGGGATTTTGCCCTTGTTTTATTCAATTTCAATTCAAAAGCTCGCTTTAACTCCTAGTTAATACACTTATGTGTTTATATTTATCTTCAGCAGCACATATAATGTAATTACAAAACCGTTATAAATTGTGATTTATTTTGACGCGGATTTATTGTTGAAGGATATACAGGGTCTGTTTCAACCCTTATTAGTTTAAGTCAATAAACTTAATTAAAGCTACTCGAATAGCAGCGTCATGTTTTAAGGATTTTTTTTTAAACCATGAACGGAAATAACATAAAATAACAAGATTACTTACACAAAAACTGAGAGTTAAAGCCAAAATATTATTTTGATATTATTTGTAGAAAGAAGAGTATTCTTTAAAAATTTTTATTTGTATTTTATAAAACAGAATCTCTCTGACATATTCCATATATTTTACTGCTGTTTTAAATAAAACGAAAAATAGTGTTATACGCAAAGGTAAAAATTTACTATATGATTTACAAAGCTGATTCGAAAACTTTTCTCAAAACTCTATTTCACACCCTTATAGAGGGGGAGGTTTATGTTTATAAGTCTCGCGCACCGAAAAATCATTTTGAAAATAAGCAATCTCACTTAAATTTACTTTCCTCGCGGTTTTATGGCCCGGACCTTTTTATTTTTTGTGGCGAAGGAAGAAACGAACATAGGCAGAGACAGAAAAAACAAATTATTACATTTTAAAGATTTGGAAGCCTGAAAAAAGAAAATTTCTTTTTATGCGTCTTGCGAAATTTTTGTTATTATTTTATTAAATAACTACATTAAAAACTTGATGTAACATAATAATATATAGGTTTATTTTAAAGTAACTAATTTACAATGTGTAATTTTTTAATTAAATTAATCTGACGAAGTTTTTTGGAAACTTTTAACAGGATGTTTATTCCGATAATAATCCTATTGTCGTATCCTGTAGAGCAGTCTTTCTCAAAGTGGGCGATAACGCCCCCTTGTGGGCACTGGAGGCCTAAAGGGGGCGGTAAGGGACCCAGAAAAAATTGAGGGGCGCAAATGTGATTTTAGGGGGCGATGGGTGATTTGTAACTTTAGCTACTTCATATTTCAAAATTCACTGAAATTAAAATCCTTCTACTACACAACATCCATCTATTAGTTGATATTTTTATCCTATTTTATTGTATAAATATAAACTAAAAATATATTTAATATTTATTATTTTTAATGAGTTAACAAAGGTGTTTATATCTTAAAATATTTAGTAATAGAGGTATCACACACTGAAAAATATTCGTGTCTTCAAGTGTTGCAGTTGAGGTCCCCACCTCCGAAGACACGTATTAAAAATAGGTATATATTGTTGCGGCCAAACTTGCCGAAGTCGGGATTTTTTATGTACCTAATCTAGTAAAAATACAGAAAAAATAAAATTAATATTAGAAGGTTCAATTATAATTCACGTTTGGCGCGAACAAATATTGTACGATATATTTGTGCATTCCTGTATTTTAGTCCGTCAACGTTCGTCGGTCCGTGTTTGCGGAGTGCAGGTGTCCAAATACGCAGCCGCGGCTCGCGACCGGCCGGCGACTGACTGACTAGAGGTGTGACGTTCGCAAACGATTCGTTCAAAAAGAACGAATCAGTTCACTGATTTAAATAAATTAATCCCCTGTTTTCAATGGATTCGAATCTTTTTTGAGCCACTTGCTCGATCGTTCTGCGATGAAAAACGAACCTAGGTTGGATAATTTGTTTCGTTCTTAAGGTCCCTAAGTCAGAATAGGGCTCGAACTCGAAGATTCGGTAATTTATTTATTTATTTATTTACAACTTTAGGAAACTACAGAACTGTGTTCCAAACAGCATTCACTTTTTACATTATGGAAATTTACAAAAGTATACTACATTACCTAAAATATTTAAAAAATAATACATATTATGTAATTATATTTACAAAAAAGCTTGCACAAAAAAGTCTTTTAAGATTTGACTTGAAAGTTGCTAACGTAGCGGAGAACAACTCAATATTCTTATAATAATTATTACATGCGATTTGCATTCTAATTAATGGGGTGTTGAGTCGTAGATTTGTTCTTTGGAATGGTATGTTAAATAATTCGTGATTTCTATGTATGTACTCTCAAAGGCACATTAAAATTTAATAAAGATAAAAGAAGAGGGAGTCTATTTGATGATTAATAAAACGGCAAATCGGTCGTTTTTGTGCTACGACCTGGCAAGTGGCGAGCGGTCTGTTATATTTCGATTTTCCTCACATTACCAGAGGTGTATTAGGCAAACAATTTATGCGTATTGTCGGTTCGAGTTAGTTTTGGCTATATACCTATTTGGCAATTAAAAGAACTTTTTTTTTGTTTTAACTATTCTTTTGAACAAAGACTTAATTGGAGGTACATTTGTAGGGTTTACCAATTATAGTTTTTGAAAGTTTTATTTCAAATATATTTTTAAAAAAATAATTATACCAAAATGAAATAAATGTAAATTATTTCTTTATTTAAGCTAACTATCACATTTTTTGTGGAATTCAAAACCGACCGAGTCCGACCGGCATCATAATAAAGTGAATCGGTTGCGAACGAATCTTTCAAGTGAATGAATCAAGTGAATCGATTCAGTAAAAAGATTCGAACTGCCCACCTCTAGATGTGACGTTCCGCACGCACGCACTCGCACTCGCTCTCCCTCCCGCCACTTCGCCCGCTACCCCGATACTCTTAACATTATAAAGTTGAATTATTATTGCTCAATATTGATTATTGTTAATTTTAAATAAAAGATACTCTTAATATTGTAAAGTTGCATTATTAGTGCCCTCTCTGGTAAGAAAAGTGTCGTTTAGAATATAGATTTAATTAAACTCCAGGCGAGACCAATATGTTATTGAGATTTTTAAGGTGAAAAAAAAATAGGAGGCGCTACAAAATAACTGATTTTCAAAGTGGGCGTTGGACGAAATAAGTTTGGGAACCTCTGCTGTAGAGTTATATTTTGACACCCAAATTTCATCCGATGTACAGTGACCGGCCATAAGTTGTTTTTTGGCAATCGTCTTTGCATGTCGGATTTTTAAAAATTGATTTTGACACATGTCACGTGATCAGCGGTATGACGGGAAATTTGAATAAACTGAGAGAAAATTGCGAAAAGTGGGGTTAGATCACATAATACCAATAAAACCCAAAGAGTAAAAGTGTTCAAAATTTTTACTCAAAATGCAAAATTTGAAGCATGTGTATTTAAAAAACTAAAAGCGTCATTTTTAAAAAATATTTTTTTTTATTAAGAGTCCATTCGCGCTGCGAAAATTGGATCCAATTTGGGTTTTGGAGCATAACGTTTTTCTCAAAAACGGTATAAGTTATCGATAATTTTCAAAAAACTATATAAAAGCCAACACTTAAATCTAGGCTTCTGCTGTAATAGTTTTTTAAATTTGGATTTAGTTTTTAATATTCCCTTGAGCGAAAGTCACCCTAAAATCGGTTATGTTTAAATACTATTTTTTCTTAACTCGACTTATATTTCAAAAATCCGTTACAGCAGAGGCATAGGTTATTTCCTTACCTTTAAAACGGTGTATAATTTATGTCATTTAAGTGAAAAATAGTTACCGAAAAACGTTATCTCCTGTAGGCTTGCAATCGGAAACAACATCGCATCGATAAACCGAATTTGGAAGAACCTAAATAAAATATAATATTTTTAATGCGGCTATACGAAAATTGTGGTAGTGGGAGTTGTTAATCTCAGCCCACCTTCTCCGCGTTCTTTCACCCGACCCCTAAGGTGTAGCGTAAATGCACTCTTAAAGTAAAAGTATACCATTCTACTCACCTAAATGCCTAATTAAACTAAACTCATTTCGTTTAGTTAATAATAAGACATTTTTGTTTTTTTTTTTTTGATAAGCAGAAAAAATAATTTAAAAAAATCGGTTTTTGCAAGGGTACCTGCTGTTGCAAAAGTTCATTTCTTAAAACCTTCCCGGTATTTTACCAAAAAAAAAAAAAACGTTAACATATTTAAACATAGTAAAATGGTTTTTATAAACAATTGTAACAGCGTGTGTCCTAGAGAAAACCTATTTTTTAAAATTATTGGTTCCGTTGTCAAAAAACAAATAAATATGCCTTATTATAACTAAAACAAATAACATTTAGTTAGTTTAGTTTATTTAGGTGAATCAAATGGTACATTTTTACTTTAATGAAAAAATATTTTTAAAAAATGGCAGATTTACTTAAAAAAATATCTGTTTAAATTGAAAGTAAAAATTCAATTTCAAACATTTTTTATTCTTTGGATTGTGTTGATATGTTGTGATCTCACCCCATTTTTCGTGATTTCATTTCAGTTTATTCAAATTTCTTGCCATTTCGCTGGTCACGTGACACATGTCAAAACCGATTTTGGATTATCGAATATGCAGAGGCGACTGCCGGAAGAAAATCTAATTTCCTCTTAATAAAAAAAGTTCTATATGTTGCGAACTTATTGCCGATTACTGTATAAAACGCGTATAAACCCCTTCTGCTAGTTCATCAACTATGTTTATCCTTCTTTCAAAAATACAAAGCTCAAAAATGTTGTCAACAAACAACTAAAAAAAAAAAATCCGCGACTAGATCCCAATTAATGACGAGCTTCATGTCCAATCTGCTTGTAGCAGACAGAACAGAACAAACAAAACTATTTTCGGTTTTGGTATTGATTTGAGAATCGCCTTAACTGAATATTAATTTTCGATAGCAAATCCCTTTATCACACCCTGTATCCTCACAGTGCGAGAGGCAATTTTCCAGTATTTGTGCTTATATAGAACAACAAGAGATAATATGCAAAGTAGTTCGGATTGAGTTTTAGGTTTAAGGTACCCATAGACACCATACGGCACAGCCCTTAACATACATTTGAATGAGTTTCGCAAAGTTTCAGCCTAAATAATTCTCTACCCTTATTTTATGTATTTTTTATTCTTTCTGTAGGGCCCAAACCCCTCCGTCACAATAAATTACAACTCGAGATTAAGAAAATAAAAATGCAGATTTTCAAATAAAAATACCAGAATTATAACTTTATTTCCAGGTTTAAAAAGTTTAATTAAAATAGGGGTACATAAATGTAAGCCTTAAAAACTTTAATACAGATTTTTGTTTTAATAATATTAAATTGCTGCATGTAGGCGTATACAGGGTGGGGATTTTATTAGGGTCCTATACATTTTCTCAGAAACTGCAGACTTTTGAGAAAAAAAGTTTGGACAAAATGTTCTTGGAATAATTTATGCTTTTAATTAATTCCACTTTCACATATACAGGGTGTTCATTGTGTTGGCGACCGGTGTTTACTGCCTTATTTTAAATGGGACACCCAATATATTATTATATATTTAGATAGCGCCTTCAAAGACAAGTTCAACGATATATAACAGTATGGGTCTGTGTCGCGACGTTTCTGATTTATTGAAGTTTTTCTTTAATTTTTGACCTATTTTTAAATTAATACAAATACGGTAAATATTTCTTTTTTTAATTTGTTTACGTAAAGAGAATAGAAAAAGCCTATTTTATTTATATTAGCCTCCAATTTTTTTTAAATTTTAAAAATGTTACAGTGTTGCCATGTTTTGTCTATCGTAAAATTTCTTAAGTTTTTTAAATGCAACCCCTGTATATAATATCAAATTTATATAAAGAATTAATTTTTTTTAACGATGTATAACAACATGGGTCTGCGAGTCACCGTTTCGAACTTATGGATGATTGTCTTCAGGAAAAATCATATATTTCTTTTTCCAACCACACTACATCCTGTATACTTAATATTATGAATTAATACAATAAATTTGGTTTAAGATAAGTTAACCAAATATCCTATATTAAAAAGGACACAGCTGATTTTATTTTCTTTGTCTCACACAACTGGAACAAGTCCCTTGAGTTTCTTGGTGAATCCTAGATCGTTGCTCTTGACATATCCAAAGCTATCGATCAGGTATGGCATGATGACCTTCTTGCAAACTTCCTTCTTACCGTCTTCCACCTAAGCTTTGCTCTTGGCTCTCCAGTTTCCTTTCTAATCGACGTATATCAGCTACTGTAGATGGTCATTCTTCCAGCTTCTACCAAATTAATGCTGGGGTGCCCCAGGGCTTGCCTGCACCCACGCTGTTTCTTCTACACATTTATACGACAGTACCTCAACTCTGTATTCAATTTCTTAAGCCACCATGTAATTCTGATTTGGAAAAAAGCGCTGTCAATGCAGATATTCACAAGACCTCAAACAATCTTGGATTGGGGCGCCAAAAATCTTGTTCAGTTTAATGCCTTGAAAACAGTCATGTTCGCTGTCACGAAAAAAGTCTGCCAATGCTCATTCCTTTCATATGAGCGGCCAAGTTCTGCAGAACAAAGAGTCGTTTAATCTTGTCGGCGTTACTTTTGAGAAAACCTCAACTGGTACAAACACAATACATCCATAGCCTCGGCAGCTTCAAAAAAGCTTGAATCCCTTCGAGCCAGAAAATATTTCTCTACTTCCAATCTGTATACTCTGTATGTATCCCAAATCAGACCCTTTTAGAATATTGTTCTCATGTCTGGGGAATGAGGTCCCCTACAACACTTAGCTTTCTGGACTCCATTCAAAGAAGAGCCTTTCGTCGAATTAATGATCCCACGCTCAAAGAAAGGCTTCTCTTCTTGCCCATCGTCGAGCTGTAGGGGATCTGTCGCTCTTCTATAGGTATTTTTACGGCTTCTGCTCAGACAAGTTGGCCAGTATAATTCTTCTCTGGCAGCTCCCAACAGAGTAACACGTAGTACAACTTTTATGCATCCTGTTACAGTCCAGTTAGAGAGGCCCAGAACTTCCCGCTTTCTTCGTTCCTAGAGTGTCAAGACTATGGAACCTGCTGCCCACAGAAGTTTTTCCTTCTCCTCCCAATCTCCAAATATTTAAGTCCCGTGTAAACAAACTCCTTCTCACCACATTTAAGACACTTACGGTACATTAGTACTTAGGCATCAGCCTTCGTGGACTGTCCCATGATAAAAAAAATACTATTGATACAAGAAAAATAATCTATTATAGAAAAAAGTTGGTAAATCATTATTCGGAGTTAATAATACCCCGAGCCATTGGAAAAGCATTTATTTTGTTATAAGTAGTTATTTCTGTTACGCCACTGTCGCATGGGTAAAACCGTAACGCAACAGTAATAAAACTCTTACCGAAAAACTTTAAAAGCCAAAATAGGATATGCTTGGGATAGAAATGGCCCCTAATTCTTAGAAATTGTCTCGTGTATATCATCTGGTCAGCAATTTTAGTATTTCGTATACCGAGTCTTGTGGCCATAAATGTCAGTTCTGTTTCTCGGATTTAATAATATTTAGTGAAGAAGCAAAAAATAGAGACCTAACTGTTTCGTATGGTTATTTGGACCATTAATTCTTTCGTTCGGGTCCTTTTAAACTACCCTCTTTCGTGGGCGTAATACAAATCTTGAATAAAAAGGTTTAGTAGGTACTTAAACTGACTTTAAAAAAGGGTAATGTTTTATGCGATTTACGATCCCAAATGTTAAAAATACTTCGGATTTCTTGACCATTTGAAAATAAGCTTATCAATAAAATATTATTACTAACATTATTATGGTTTCAATTTATACATAGAAGGAAAAGATGATTATAATTGATTTGGATTTTTATTTCTAATCATTTTATTTTAGTTACCTCTAAAATCACTTTATTTTTATTTAAGAATGAAGCAATTTAAGTCAGATTTTATGGTTTTAAATGCAATTGACCAATAGGAATACTTTTTTTTTAAATTTGTTTTTGCTTACGTAATTATCAAACGATAATGAACAGGTATTAGTTTAGACAATAAAGGTGGATTTTTCAGTGTCGAGCTGATATTTTGTTAGATTTTAAGTTATTTTCACATATTTTAAAACAAAAAATTTTTCAAATAATATCAGATTATTTTATATTTATTGATAAACCTAAACATATAGTTTTTTTATCTCTGGACAGTCCGCGAAGGCTGAGGCCTAAGTACTAACGTACCGTGGGTGTCTTAAGTGTAGTGAGAGGGTGTTTGTGCACACGGGACTTAAATATTTTGACACTGGGAGAGGAAGGAAAAACTTCTGAGGGTAGCAGCTTCCATAGTCTGGACACTCTAGGAATGAAAGAACCAAGAAGGCGGGAATGTTCGGGGCCTTTTTAGTTAAACTGTTAAAGGATGCATAAAAGTTGCACTATGTTTGGAGCTGCCAGAGGAGAAATTATACTGGCCAACTGCTCTAAGCAGAAGACGTGAAGATACCTATAGGAGAGCGACAGATTCTACACAGCTCGACGGTGGGCAAGAAGAGGAAGCCTCTCTGTAAGCGTGGGATCATTAATCAGACAAACAGCTCTTCTTTGAATGAAGTCCAGAATAGTAAGTGTTGTAGGAGACGCCATTCCCCAGATATGAGAACAATATTCTAAAAAGGGTCTGATTTGGGATGCATACAGAGTATACAGATTGGGAGAAGAGAAATACTTTCTGGCTCGAAAGAGAAATCCGCTAAGGTTATGGATGTAATGTGTTTGTGCCAGTTGAGGTTATTTTCAAAAGTAACGCCGACAAGATCAAACGACTCTTTGTTCTGCAGAACTTGGCCGCTCATATGTATCGGATGAGCACTGGCAGACTTTTTTCGCGACAGCGAACAGGACTGTGTTTTGAAGGCATTAAACTGGACAATATTTTTGGCGCCCCAATTCAAGATAAGTTTGAGGTCTTGTAAGAGAGACATCCGCATTGACCTACGCTTGGTTTCCAAATTAGGCTTATTGACTGGTTTGAGAAATTGAATGTTAGAGTGGAGGGTACTATCGTCAGTAAAACTATGAATGGGATTTTGATTGTAAAAGAAAGAAGATCGGTAATGTGTAGAAGAAACAGAGTGGGTGCCAGTACTGAGCCCAGGGGCACCCCAGCATTAATTGGGTAGAAGCTGGAAGAATGACCATCTACAAAAACTGATATACGTCAATTAGAAAGGAAACTGGAGAGCCAAGAGCCAAGCTTAGGTGAAAGACCGTAATAAGAAAATTTGTTCATAAGCTCATCATGCCAGACCTGATCGAAAGCTTTGGATATGTCAAGAGCAATGATCTGGGATTCACCAAAAAATTCTAGGGACTAGTCGCAGTGTCGCAACGTGGACAGTAGGAGTTTGGGTGTAGTCAAGTTAATTTAAAGATAATAATATTTCCGTCAAAATATAATTTAACAATTAATAATGAAGCTATCAACTCCCAGCTTTGTAAAATGAAAGATGAAAAATCAAAAGAACTGTTTTTATATCGAATGATGCAGTTTTTTTTATATACTTACAGCTTTTCGTTAAAATTAAATTGATTTAAAAATCAAGTTACAAAAAAAAATAAGAAAATTGTAAAAAACACGTATGTTAAAAAACGATATAGGAATCTTTTAATAATTTACAACTATTACATTTATTTATAACGTTTAAAATTACAACTCCATAAAACTCCAAAGAAAGTTTAGTTGGGAAGTTGAGGTTCTCAGATAGTTCAAATATCTTAAGAATCTCGTGTGATAAACAAACATACTTTTAAAATTTGTCCCGAAAAGTTGAACAAGTGCATTTAAAAACGACTTTTCGAGTAGTCGACCAAAACTTTGTTTAATATCTCTCAAGGCAGGTAAGGTTGCCTTAAGTTTACACAGTCAAACCGTTTTGCCGTATCGGTTTAATTGACTACAGTTCACAGGGCTTTGAAAATTATTAAGATAAATATAGCATTCTAAGTAAATTCCTCATCTTTGTATACGTATGAAACGGAAGCTTTTAGGTCCTAATCAACTAGGAAACCCAGATATTTTGGTTTTATTTCCGGCATTTTACCTTTGATTTTAATAGGCATCTTTTGTATTCTAACTTAGGCGATTGTACAAATTAACTGACACCAAAACTTAAATAAAATTTCTTATAGAAAACATTAAAACAAAAATTTAAAACTAATTTTAACCGCATTAACAATTGTTTTTAAACGAACCAAGTGAAAAATTTACTTGCTGTCGACTAATTGCCCTGTCGTGGTTTGTTTTTAAAATATTACTTTTTTTGTAGAACTAGTATAAACTGTGTAATCGTTTCCTTCAAAAATAAAGGATAATTTATATTTTTGTGACAGCATGAAAAAATGCTGTTTGGAGCCTGTACAGGGTGTCCCAAATTCGATTCTCATCATTTGGATCTCGGAAACTTAAGGGATACGATTAAATGGAGGCAAAATTGCGCCATTTGATGTTGATCAAAATACCATCTTAAAAGTTTAAAAATTTTAAATACGTTTGAAGATTCTTGGAAACAACCGAATATTTGCGATTTCATTTTTATTTTTTTATGACTCTATATAAAAAAATATAACAAAATAAGTCTTACATTCTCGTTGCTACTTTTTCTATTCTACAAAACAGTGTTATTAGATTTACAGACCGGCGTTTTGTCTTCGAGCTACCATCATCAACTTTTTTTTATACGGCTCTGGATTTTTTATTACGTATTTTAAGAGGTTTTAGGGTTCCAAAACTAATGATGTATCAAATTTATTTGGAAAAATCATTTTAATGTTTTCCTACCAAAAATCTATTATCTTTCTCTCTCTAACACATGGTTTCTTATACAAATTGCCATTAATATGAATTTTTCGAATAAGTGCGATACATCATTGCTTTTGGGACCTTAGAATCTCTTAAAATACGTAATAAAAAATCCAGGGCCGTATTTAAAAAAACAAAGTTGATGATGGCAGCTCGAAACAAAAAGTCAGTGTGTAAATCTAATAAAACTGTCTTGTAAAAAAAAGTAGCAATGAGAAAGTAAAATTTATTTTGTTTATCTGTTTAAATAGAGTCATAACATAATAAAAATTATATCGCGAATATTCGGTTTTTTTCCGAAAATCTTTGGAAATATTTAAAAATTTTAAATTTTTAAGGTGGCATCTTGATCAGCATCAAATTGCGCAACTTTGCCTCCATTTAATCGACCTCGTATATCTTCAAGTTTCCGAAATCCCAATGATTAGAATCGAATTTGGGACACCCTGTACACCATTTTTAAAGAACATCCGATTCTGTCAACTAACAACAGTCAATTAAAAAATGCCAGCTACCGAAAATGGTAAAAACCAGAATATTTTGGTGATACCTTTGACAAAAATCATATGATTATTCACGTAATGACGTAATAACCAAAGTTAACTAAACAAGCAGTGGTTATTACTGACTTTATTTGATTTTAATTGGTGAAACGTGAAAAAGACATGCAGCAACTTAAGGTTATTGAAAACGTTATAAGTTACCCCCACCGATCTTGATACTGGATTCAGAAAGGATATTAGTTGCGCTGTAGGTATATCTAACAGACATCTACTTAACCATAAATAAAAAAGTACAAACCAATTAGGACATCGCATTGGTTTGTGAAGCACGATTAAAACAGAGGCTTGGACCAAGGACAAGGGTGAAAACTGAAAACTTCACGATATACTTAAAAATGTTGCAAAGGAAACGATCTTGTGGTCAAGTCCAGTCAAGTAATCTAATACAGTAAAAGCGCTTTGTTCGCGGTGTGTATGTTCCGTAAATATGCCGCCAAACAGAAACCTTGAATATGAAATGGTAATTTATATGGGATTATAGGGGATACCTCGCTAGGTGATAAAATAAAAAACGAGTATATAAAAAAATTAATTTAATTGAAGTTTTTGACCATATTGAATAAATATTATCTTCAGGCTTAGGGAATGGTTTAAACATCTTTTAAATTTTTACTTGCTTGGCAGTTTTTAAAGGCTCCTTCAATTCAGACTGATATTTAGCAGTGGCATTAGCAATTTGCCTCTTAAAAATGAGAGTTTATTTCATAGACGGATCAATTTTCATAAAGAAATCACAAAGCCCATTTGCCATTGTTAAACCTTCACTAAGATTTTGCAAATTAAATGCCACGTTTTCCGTGCTTGTTGAAGCCTCATTTTCAATGGCTGTAAATTTAACATTTTCTCCAAGTCGGTTTCAGTCAAATCTTCATCTTGCGATTCAAGCAACTTCTGAATGTCACTTGATTCTATCTGTTCGAACCCATCTCTTCCTATTCCATTCGCAATTTCGGCTATAAGTCCATTTGACGACGCGTTTACAAATGATATTCGGTTGGAGACCTACATATTGGGATCCTTTTTATCAATGTGTATGTACCGATGTACCGATTAGATGCGCGAATAAAGAAATCTTTAGCCGCGAATATAGGAATTGAGTCGCATTTTTTAATACGAGAATAGTAGAAAACGCGAATGAAGGAAGCGCGAATAAGGAGCTTTGACTGTATAATCATTTTATCTCTATCTCAAAAAGCAAATTATCAGAATGTACTCTTAATAAAATTAAATTTAGGATTGTCTAGATGTCCCCGGGACAAGTAACTTCTCGGCCTAAAATATCAGAAGCCTCTTTACCATTATTCATAATCAGACATGTTTGGGTTACCCCCTGTATAATTAAACAGAGAACAATCATTGTCCAAACACGCTTAAATATTCATACCGCTCATTCATATTAATACAGTTAAGGTAGAATATTCAGTCAACCTGGTGTTAGAACTATGATGAGTAAACTTGAGCTTCTCTCCTGAGATAATATGCGTTTTTGTTTTCAGCCACAAAACTTGGAGGTATGACTTGATGGAAATTTAAGTCATTAAACAAAAATGTTGGCAAACATTAATATCAGTGAGTGTTTAGGCAATTTGTTTGCTGTAAACGTTGCAGTTATTGAAATACAACCCATTTACTTATTACAATGTTGTCCTTAGGCACATCGTAAACAGAGTTTAAATGCACAATATTGTACAGTTTGTCAAAAAAGCATAAACGTATGTCTAGAGTATGACTGATATAACTTTAAGGGTAAAATCTAGTTTTATCAGTGACGGCGTATGTTATCATTAAATATTCTTTCTTCAAAAATATGCTCGTGTATTTCTGTATCCCACTAGGATAGCTGATTAGGCTAAAATGTTACAATTTATCCAACATTATTTTGGTTTAAAATGCTCGTTCATCCTTTTATCTTTAAAATAGTCAGTCTGCCTACAGACGCTTATTGCCAGGATAGTTCATGGATGATACCATGTTTACCTCTAAACCATCAGCAATTGTCCAAACGTTAACAAAGATTTTTTAAATTGTTTTCACCGGCACTGTGTGAGGTGGTCGAGGACATCACAAATTTCTATTAGAATCTTGTCTGTCGTACATTCCCACTCACTATCAACATTTAAAAAAAATAGAGTTTACCCCAAAACCTATGAACTTGTGAGATAAATGGGGTTTTACTCCAACATTACAATTTACCCTTACAGTTAACAGAAGTGTCTCTACAACTCTCGGGGATCAAAAGTCAATTCTTTTGTCGTTCTTGTATGTACTAGCCGGTTACCCAACTGCGGAGAAGCCTGCCTTTCTCCTAATACATAGTCGAAAGCGTTGGACTAAACTAGACTTAAGGTACCTTTTAAAAAACTTGGGTGTAAAAGTCCATCATACCTTTTATTGTCTTGTAGTGTTTGGTTCAAAACAAAATATAACAAAAGTTTCTTTAATTATTGCATTTTTTACCTCATTTAATGCTATTTTTTACGTTTTCGAGCATACTGAATTTTTTTGTACGTTTTTTAGTTTTTTTTATGGAAAATAATATTAAAAAATACATTTTAACCTTTAAAGAAATAAGTATTAGGTTTTACAGAACGAACAGGTATTACATGTACGTTCTATTCTTGTTTGCTTTTTACTGAGCTTTATTAAACTTTAAAACCCGCTACTGAATGAGTACTAATGTTCTATCTAGGTCCTTAATAGGCCAAGAAAATTATAAAATGAGCCAGAACAAATTTCGTAGGTACGTAAGACCAGTTTTTTAGAGTAATAATAGAAAATGACTTCATTATTAATGTCTAAGAAAGGAAATGATATTTAAATTGCTTCAGATGTTTGTGTTAAGCAGTACATTTTTAGAACGGAATGGATAATTTTACAAATGCTAGTTGAATTATTATTTTTATTTACGAAATTTAAGGTAGTTTATTCGTAACACGACTTTTCTTAAGAATTAAATAAAATTGAAATGAAGGAAGAAATAAAAGTGTGTTTAAAAAAGTTATCGTTTGTAAAACGAGATATTAACAATCAAATTGTGCATAATTAACATTGTCGATATCTGTTGTATAAAACACATGGATTCACTTCGGAATATCTCGAAAACGGTTTTTACGATATTTTTTTAAAACTAAATCAAAGTATTAGAAATTAAAAAAACTCTATTTTTTTTATCGTTTTGTTAAAAAGATATTGATTTTTGGAAGTTTATATAGAACTGTTTGTTATTAAGAAATGGTGTACACTATATTATTCTTTTTTTACGTAATCGCTCTATAGAATGTGTATTTTAGGACTAGATGGGCCCAAAAAGTGCTAAATAGTGTAAAATATTACTAAATAATGAACAGACCTCATGTGTTGTGTAAGTGTCTTACAAAAATAATATTGTTAAGCATTGAGAACCTCTAACTACCTTACGGGTATAGAACCTTAGTCAAAAATTTTGTGACTTTCTTTTTATTTTTTGTGCCCAGTACACCAATATCAGAGTTACCTACTATCTAACTGAGAAGTTAAGAAAATATTCAGGAAAAATAATACTAAATTATGCATAATTCGGGTCTTTTAACTAGTCTGGCGGTTAAAAAGATTAATGCTTAATCTTAGTAAATCCTTTTGGCAGCTCCGATGATCAAATAACAACTTTTTATACCTTGGTCTATAGATTCTGGGGTAGTTGTCTAGAAAATTGCCTTCACTCCAATTTTGACAAAATCTGGTATAAGGGTTTTTTTGGGGCGCTGATCACGAATCTGGAAAAAAGAATTCGCAACGTTTTGTTTTCGAGATATTCATCATCAAAGCTGAAAATTAAACTAACCCTATTTACATTATTTTTTTTTGTGCAGAATTCTAATTTTTTTACACTAAATTGGCACACAATATTTAATAACACTTTTTTAAAACCCGTTTTTATAGTTATTTTATACCTTTTTACCATTTAATTGCAACATTCACTTTTCAACGCCGCAACCATATACATATACACTAGGGAATTGTTCAGCAAACATGGCCGACCAGTTTCAAAGTGAAGCTTCGCAATTAAATGGAAAAAAGGTGTAACATAAACATAAAAAAATGATTTTTACAAGATGTTTATTAAATATTATGTGCCAATTTAGTGTAAAAATCATAAATTGTGTGCAAAAAAGAAGGAGAAATATAATAAAAATAAGGCTAGTTTGATTTTCAACTGATGGTAAATTTCTGGAAAACGAAACGTTGCCGAAAAAAATTTTTTTGTGTTATTTTAGATTAGTGAGCAGCGCCCCAAAAAACCCCGTATACCAAATTTGGCCAAAATTGGGGTGAAGAAAACTTTCTAGATAATTACCGATTCTAGATATATTATTTGAATATAGTTCCTAAAATCAATTGTAATTAGTTTTATTTATTTACCTAAGTGCCAGTATAATGTATACATTTTTGACCAGAATTTTTTTTTTCCAGCAGGAACAAAATTGGGATGTGCAGGATAACACAACGTATAAGACAAAAATAAGTACACTTGCCATGTAAAAATTCGATCAATGTAAAGCACAAAACATTACGACAATGCCATGTTCAAAATTTTCTAACGGTTTAAATATTTGAAAACGAACTTAAAACCGCATGAGTTAAGAAAGTTTATACATAGAAAGGAAAATAATTTTATTGTGCCTTCGTTTTTCTTAAAGAACGTGGGATGGTAAAGACGTTAGTGTAAAACACAGCAGGCAGTATCTTTGCTGGTATATACAGTGCGAAGATTAAGTAACACTCCTCCTGCTAAGTTCTTAACAGTTTAAGCTAAATCAGTAATGGGGAAACTGTTGGAGATAAAATAAAGGGTTTTATAAGAAATTGGACTGTTGGAACGGTTGTGAAATAGATAAGCCACATATTGTTTTTTGTTAATAGAATGTAGTCTAGTCGAAAAGTTTGTTTCATGCTAGAAATAGTTTTATAAGGCTTCAAAAAATATAAGCGATAGCTCATTCGACGCGGAATACCCATTTTTAGTTGCGCGCTCGGCGTCAAACCGAGTACGTCACACTAAATAATTTGTTTTGGGGTATTAAATATTAATTGAAAAATAAATATAGTGTATTCAGAACACTTTAAAGATTTTATTCCCGTTAAAAATTTAACTTAAAGTTAATTTTTCAACAAGTTAGACAATTGTTAATTACCAATATTGTTTCGAACTTTCGTCTTCATTGTACCGGGTGTATAAATAAAAAAGGACGCCGGCTGTATCTCAGAAAATGTTTATCGCACAGCGTTGGGGAAAAAATATTTTTAGTAAAAGTGGTCTAGAGAAATACCTGGAAAATATTTTGAAGTTTCTGGAATGGCCGCTAGGAGGCGTAACTGCAATCTTGAATGTAAAAAACCTAACAAAAATACCTGATATTTAAAGTCGAGGATAATTTGAACCTTTTTTGTTTGACAATTTTTGCCGTATCTCTAAAAATAAAGTGGTGGGGTACTTAAAGGTTTACGTAAAAAACACCGTTTCTTCAAAACGGTCAAGCCGATTTTAACAAACTTGCGCTAGTTAAAAAGAGCTATTCTTGGGCTATAAATGCTTAAACAAGCTCGCAAAAACCGTATCTCGATATCTTGTTCCTTACCAAAAATTTGGCCAAAGAAAATTTTATACGTCAATATCTCAAAAACTATAAAAGCTACAAGAAATTTTATATGAAATAAATTATGTATTTTTACGAAAGCTTTAATTTAGGTTTTATATTTTTTTTGTCTTAATGCAATACTTTACGAATTATAATTAATAAATCGAATTTTCGGGATTTTTTTTAAGGTATACCCCTGGAATTAGATTTGTTTATTATAACTCGTAAAGTATTGCATTTAAATGAAAAGATTATATAAGTTAAATTAAAGGTTTTATAAAAATACATAATTAATGTTCCATAAAATTTCTTGTAGGTTTTATAGTTTTTGAGATATTGACGTATAAAATTTTCTTTGGCCTAAATTTTAGGTTAGGACAAGATATCGAGATACGATTTTCGCGAGCTTGTTTAGGCATTCTTTTGCGACTTTTTTCAGAAAAAAAATACCAATGCATTTAATTCGTTTGAGAAAATTAACCATTTCTGTCGGAATATCGAAAAAAGTCCTCTAGCGGCGACATATGGAACTAACAAAACTATAAATGCTATAACATTTATAGCCCAAGAATAGCTCTTCTTAACTAGCCCAAGTTTGTTAAAATCGGCTTGACCGTTTCGAAGATACGGGTGTTTTTTTACGGAAACCTTTAAATACCACTTCATTTTTAGAGATACAGCAAAAATTGTCAAACAAAAAAGGTTCAAATTATCCTCGACTTTAAAAATCAGGTATTTTTTTGTTTGGTTAATATAGCAAAATTTACAGAAACATCACTTTTTTAGATTCAAGATTGCAGTTACGCCCCCTGGCGGCATTTCAGAAACTTGAAAATAATTTCCAGTTATTTCTCTTGACCACTTTTACTAAAAATATTTTTCCCCAACGCTGTGCGATAAACATTTTCTAAGATACAGCCGGCGTCCGTTCTTATATGGACACCCGGTACAATAAATAAAATGCTTAAATAATTGTCGTATACAAACATGCCCTTTTTATACTTACAAGATAACGCCACAAAATTTAAAATGATTATTCTTTGTTTATATCAATTTTGTATCTTTGAAAAAAAAATAAAAAATCAGAGTAATATTGTCAAAGTTAGAAAATTATAATAAACAAAGCAATAAAAAATTTAAAATTTTATGGCGTGATTATGTTAGGTATGTATATAAGAAGGGCTCCGCGACGCAAAAATTTATACGACAATTAATTAAACATTTTTCTAATGTGAAATGAAGACTAAAGTTCGAAACAATTTTGTTAATTAACAACTGTCTAACATGTTGAAAAATTATCTTTAAGTTAAATTTTCAACGGAAATAACTTATTTAAAGTGTTTTGAATACACCATAATTTTGAAAGATTTTTTCAATTAATATTTAATACCCTAAAAAAAATATTTAGTGTGACGTACTCGGGTCGCGCGAAGGTCCATTTTTAGCGTTGAATTAAAATTATAAATAATGGAGATACAACTCCGGAAGTTGGGACTTTTTTATCTGAGATTTCCTCGCTTTCAAGGATCTTTTTTGCAATATCCGCTATCTCTTATGGTTTTTAAGTTATCATTAAAAATCGAAATACATTTTTTTGTCGTTATTTGTTAATAACAATTGCAATTTTCATTGTCAGAAAAAATTCTTCAAACGACTTTCTTATATTTGCATTCCGCGTCGAGTGAGCTATCGCTCATATGTATTTTTCGAAGGGTTTTAACTATTTTTCGCATAAAACACACTTCTCGACTAGACTAATAGCTGACAACTAAAATATTCTTATGGACTATTTATAAAAAATTAAATAGCAAACACCAGGCATTGTTTTTTTTTCAGAATAATGTCTTTAAACTTATTTATTAATGTTTTAAAAAGATGCTTTGTAAAATAAAAGGTAAAACGCAAAAAAGGCTTTCAGGGAAAAATATACCTTAAAAAGAGTAGTAATGTTTTTTGGATTTACAAGTACAATGGTCTTACTTTTTTTCAAGTCAAATTAAAAAAAAAAGAGAAACCTTTTCGACAATCTGTTATATACGCTATAGCAATGCAGGATGTTGCGGTCTAGGAAATTCATTGTGGAATGAAGTTAGCCCTTATACGTGGACCAATTCCAGTGGCCTATAATGGGCCCGTTTCTTTCCCGCTTATGGCCGGTAGCCATTACGGCACTCAAGCGAAACGCCCGCGTTCTGTAGCAAATTGTTTTTTTCTTATTGTGATCCCTGCGTTAAGGGCTCCGATAAATCGAACAGTATAGCTGTTTGTCTCGTGATGGGTTTTCCATTACAGCAAATTTTATTTTAATTTACCCTGAAACATATCGTATCTATTTATTGTCCCCCGAGGGAAATACTACAAAAAAACAAGGTTGTTACACTATGAGCAAATAGGTACTAAAAATCAATGATGGTTTTTATTTTTGTTTAAATTGTAATATATACACTGTATGCTGAAGATAAAGATGCAGATAGTGGGACTTGGGATAAATGGTGAAATGAGAAAAGTTTTTGGATAATTTGGTTAGTTACCTAATCACTTAACATTTTAAGCAAAATTTGACCAGACATAAAATATACTTAATTTATAATTTTTTAACAAAAATTTTAAACGTCTGTCTATTAAAATCTTTAAATAAGGAAACACGCCTACCATTTGTTGATCTCTAACATGTGATTTTTAACCAAAATATGTTGTTTTACAGGTCCAGAGAAACAACATTTAAATGAAATTTTTTTTTCGAGTGTGGTATCCAAAAACAGGCATAAATTTTACCTGAATTTAATCTTAAAAGTTTTGATTGCTTGATCTTAATAATGTTTTAATGTTATTCTTGAGATAACCCTAAAGGAGTTTTAAATGGGACAATTGATTATTAATATTCTCTCTCTTACAAAAAATAATTTAAAATTTGAATACATTTTTCTATTCCGCAAGCAAAGAAATTATTGAACGGTACTTGTAAAACTTTCTTTAAAATTAAAATATGTCCCATTTATAAGTTGCTTAAGGTTTCCTCAAGAATCACATTTAAAAACTTATGAAGATCTAGCGCAAGTTTTGGAATTCAGTAAATCGATTCCTTTTTTGAAGGATCCGTCCCGGCTCTGCAAAATACATTATTTATTTCACAGCAGAAAAGATTGAGGTAATGAATTATAAATAAAACGCTTATTTCTAAAAACTAGAAGCGATTAATTTAAACTTAAATGAAGGTCATACCTAAAATAGTTAATTTCTAAAAACAAAAATTCCACCTTCAAGAAGACCTTAGTTAAACTAAGCTCATAGAAACCATCTTTATTGTGTATTTTTCAATGACATGTCAGTTTTTATCAAAATTGTGAGAGCAAATTCCTAAATAAATTATGCTAATATTTGTACAGTTTTTGTAACTGCACGCTGTAAAGTTAACGTATATCCGATATTTAGGTTACATAAATGTCCAGCTTGTAAAGATTTTTAAGCATACATAATATATTTAACCAAAATTTTAATAAAAAATACAATCATGCTATTGCTACTAAGCATCCTAAACATATACATACACCTGTTATAAGCCGAGAATAAATTTTTTTTTATATATATATATATATATATATATATATATATATATATATATATATATATATATATATATATATATATATATAATATATATATATATATATATATATATATATATATATATATATATATATATAATATAATATTTGTTTTCAGAAGTATACACGATTGCCAAGGCAAAAGCTTGCATGCCAATTTTAATGCAATGGAGAAGGATGCATATGGTATGGCCCCAGATTGAAAAGAGAATGACAACAATTTCCCCTGTTTTATTTCCAATACGACGACGGACGACGGCAATTCGTTAGCATATTGTAGGCTGAGGCATGCAGGGGGATGCATTACAAGCGTCCAGCTATTTTCTGCATCACTTAAAGTAATTCAAACATTGCATTATTTTATTTTTAGGCTTAAGTGATAAAAATTCAACAACCTTTTAATATATGTTGTATTAAATTCAACAGTGATTAACATAACCGCATAAAAAGAAAAAAATATCGTAAAAAAATCTTTTCTCCTTTAACGTCCGGAGCCCGGCCGATACTGCCGAGTGCTGATCGCCGTCAACCGAATCAACCGAATGCCCTTCCCGCGGCATTCCCCTCTTCTTGTTGGGCCGGTAGAAAGGAAATCGGCCACAGCACGTTTTCTGTCTGTCTTTTTTTCTCTCAAACCTTTGCCTATTAAATTTATATCTCCTTTTATTGCACTGAAAGTCTCTGCATGCAAGAAATTTGTTTGCCAGCCGTGTATATTTAATTACTTCAATTTAAACAAGGTCGGGCGAGATTGGTAGTCTGATGGGTGATCATGGGGTGAAAGGTACGTGCTCTTGGGTGTGGTTCGGAATCCACTTTAAACTGTATGACATTACTTACACGTTAGGGGGTAGTTTAGAGGTAGTAGTTATTTGTCACTGTGTACGCCTTATCAAAGTCTGAGATAGAGGCCGTTATGGCTGCCCGGCTTAAGTGACGCAGCATAAATGATATTTATGTAGTATTTGCTTTTGTTATGTACTTGTACTGGCACATTTAAATCAAAAGTTTAAAAATTGTATCTTAATACTATAGATAATTTAGATTACGAAATATGGTACATCATGATAGTATAAATAGCGTATGAAGGTGTGACGTTTGAGTTGTCCCTCCCAAGTAATGTAACTTGTAAGCAAATTATGTAAACTTTGTCTACGTTATGTAGTAGGTACTGCTCTGTTAAAAAAATAACGAAATTATAAATTATAAAATATGGTGTATCGTGATACCATATATAGCGTACGAAAGGTATGTCGTTTCTGCAAAAATGGTTCTTTAATGTAAACAAGAAATTTATTTAAATTTAGCATAGATGTGAGAAACCAAAATTTGCATAGAATCTTATGGCCGTGTAAAATTTTGGCAATAATTAACATTCTTAGAATATTTATTTATAAGAAAGAACGACCGGATTCCAGCGTATTATCCATCATTTCAGTGCTAATGAATTTATGTTACATTTTATTCTTGATTAATTGCTTGTATTTTTTTAATGATATGTTTAATATAACTTGGTAATTTTTTTTGTCACACCAACCTACCAGGTTTCTTTGTGGCTTAGGAACGAATAAAATTTATTTTTAAACAACATATACTTTACATAATAAAGTAAGTAGGACAGATTGGATGGATAGAAATACTTACTGCTCTAAAGAGGAATCCAAGCTCCTACTTTATATCGTTATCCGATTTATTTACTTTTTTTCGATCGTTTAATAGTTCTGGTTAGCAAACAAACTTAAAGGTAAATACTAACTTAATAGAATAAAACTTTAATAATTTTTTATATTAATATTTGACGTTCACAATAATTACTATTTAGCTTTGCTTAATATCAAAATTTTTTGTGTACATAGATGTGCTTTAACAATAACCATTAAGACATTGGAAATATAGTTCAATACTACCCTACCGATGGAAGTTTTTTTACTCATATTCTTATCTAGATTAAAATTAATAAAATGTCCAGAAGTATTAAAAAAAATACCTTAATATTGGTGGAAGATAAGAGCAGAAGAATTCAGCCTAAAAATTTCTGTTGCAATAAAGTAGAAAGAAACAACACAGCCCTCTGTGGTGTGAGTCTATTTGGGATATTTACCACCTATCCAATGTTTCATATTTTATGTATTCTTGACGTGCGACTGGGCCATGCATGACTTAAATTACCGAACACCAAACAGACATGTATGTCCTTTTCGTCCGTCCTTAGTATGCTGTTGGCTTAAGTCAAGGTCAGCGCCAATCTTTTATACGTTATTCTAAAACTTTTGCGCATTTTGAGACTAAATGTGTATAACCTAACTTCTTGTATATTACTTTAAAAATCTTTCTCGGCGTGTGTTTCCTGCTAAGTACAACTTATGGTGATATAAAGCCCAAATAAATTGTAATTTCCGCACATATACTAGTAGAGCGCTATTTGCTACTAGGTTAAAAGATAGAAAAAAAGTAAAGAAATTTTAAAGGTATGCCTTAAAACCGTGTCAAGTAATAAACAAAAACCACACAAAACATTGTTTAGTTGAATAAAGAATCTATACCTTTATTGTTTTACTGAAAATGTTACCTTTAACAATAGCTATAAACTAAAATCTTCCTTCATAAACTGGCTTTTAAACAACACGCGAACAATTTAAGTTGACGATAAACCTAGTACAAGAGAAGTTAATTTGATTTTACCTGTGTAAAAATTAATAGGTATTACAAACACATAACACGGACGAAAACCCGGTGGTTCGTCGAGCTATTATGAGTGTGGCAAACCATACGCGCTAACTGCTGGAAAAGTTTTGTATAGTATAAATACTGTAAGTTCAACAGCGCTACATTTTCAATCCAAAAACCACTAAGTACCACCCACCCTTGTTTTTTTTTTTGCAAAAAAAAACCCCGTACCTTTCCCGGCCTTTCTTTTTTTTTGGGGTTTTTTAAAATTTTTTGGGACTTGGAGCCCAGCCCGATTTTTTAAAAAAAAGGTTTTCCCAAATTTCACCCCTATTTTGCCTTTTGAACGAATACCAACGTAGCAATTTAGAGGTGTTTTAGTGTGTGTACAAAAAGAGTCTGTTTGGGTGTTTTGATTTCAAACAAGTTGTAACAGGGGCTTACTAACAAGGTCCCTTTACCCCAAAAATTATTTTCAGTTTTTGCAAAAAACTGTTGTAAAAAATTTAAAGGGGAAAAATTTATTTTTTTTTTTCAATTTATTTTATAAAAAAAAAAAATTAAAAAAAAAAAAAAATAAAGTAAAAAAAAGGGTATATTGGCTTTAAAATTTATATAAATTTTTGTGCAACAAGGGGGAAAATTATTTTGTAGAAACATTATACTGTTTTTTCAAAAACAGAAAGTGAAAAAAAACAAAACCTTTATTTTCAATAATAAAATTTTGGTGATAAAAAATAAAAAATTTTTTTTTTCCCAAAAAAAAAACGACACTTCTTTAAAAAAAAAAAACATTCACCGGTCACAATTTATTTTTCCCTTCAAAAATATCTTCTTAAGGCCCCTTCCCATACAATTGCCCCCGCTGCTGTCATCTCGCGGGGGTTTTCGCAATACATTTTTGTAGAATGAGCTTTCCTTTTTTGCCCCCCAAAGTTTTACCAAATTTTTTAAAGGTTTTTACCCCCAATCTTCTTTTTTAAACCCCCATTGGTATTTCAGGGAACCGAGGGTTTTATTCTAAAATTTTTCAAACAATTTTTCCCTTTTAGTCATTTGAAGATTTTTCCCTTAAAAAATTTTTGTTTGTTTGGAAGGAAAAACTTTTTCTAAAACTTAAAGTGCCGTTTTTTTTTTGTAGAATTTTTCTATAATTTTCCAGTGAAACCCTTTTAATTTTCCAATTTAAAAAAGAGAATTAAAAAATTTTTAATATTCTTATTGATTTTATTAAAGCAAGTTTTTTTCATAAGCAAAGAAGGTTTTAAAAAACATTTGTGGGGGGGAAAAAATTTAATTTTTTCCAATTTATTTTTTTAAAAAACCAGAGCCAACTTTTAAAAATTTTTTTCCCACCACCCAAGGGATAATAATTTATAAAGTAAACGGGACGAAAATTTATAAACCTCTGGGAAAAATTAGCACCCTTTTTTGTTATTTCCATAAATTAAAAAAAAAGCTTTTGGATAAATTTTTTTTTTTTTCCCCTTTAAATAAAATTTTTTAACCCTTTAGTGGCGTTTATCTTTTGGGAAAACCCCTTTTTTTTTTAGAAAAACCAGTGAAAAAATTTTTTTTCCCCCGGTTTTTTAAAAAAAAACCCCTTGTATTGCTTTTTTTAAATCAATTTATCAAATTTTTATCCTAAGGCCTTTTGACAGTTAAAAATTAAAATTTAAACGGACCTTACGTAAAAAAATGTTTTTTTAAAAAAATTTTTTGAAAAAACTTTTTTCATTTCAGTGTTACACTTTTATTTTATAATTTATATAATTTAAATATTAAATTTTTAAAATTTTAAATAAATTTTATTTTAAATTTTAATTTTTTATAAAATTTTTAATTTTTTTTTTTTACAATATGGGGGTTTGGCCTGCCCCCCCCCTTTTCAATGGGGCTTCGCCATATTTTTTTTCAGCCAAAATTTAAAAATTTTTAATTTTGGGGGATAAAAATTTTTTAACAAAAAAAATTTTGTACCGGAAACCCAATAAAAATTTTTTTTTTGTAAAGTTTTTTTTGGCATCTTTTTACTTCCCCTTCATATTTTTATAAAAACCCACCGGGTTTTTTTTTTTGAAAAAAATTTGGGGCATGGTTTTTTGTTTCATTGTTAACTTCCTGCTTTTTAAATTTGTTAAAGTGGTTGAAGAGGTACCGGGTTTCCCGGGGGGTTCAACTAAAAAAAAAAACCCGGGGGAAAACAAAAGGTTTGCAGTCTTTTTAAAAAATTTAAAGTGATTTCCCAACATAATAAAAAAAAAAAAGGAAATAAGACAAAAAAACATTAAAAACACCTCTTAGATTTCGGTTTTTTTCCATTTAAACCCCCTTTTATTTTCCCCTTTCCATTTAATACTACTTCTTCACCAAAAAAGTTTTCCAAATTTAACCTGTTAAAATGTGTAAAACCGTCAAAGTAAAATCCTTGGGGAAAAAAAAACAAAAATAATAAACGTTTGACGGGAAAAATTGGTAAATTTTAAGTTTGATTGGTTCATTAAACCTTTTCCGGTAAGTTTTTAAGGGAATTTTTTTTGCCGTGAAACCATATTTTTTACTTTTTTGGGGGAAAAAGGGCCCCCGCTTTAAAAAATTTTAAAACCATATATTATGGCGGGCGTTTAAAAAACTTTTTTTACCTAAATTTTAAAAAAATGGTATATTTTATGTTTTAAAAACCCTTGTTTTTTACAAAATCGGTTTTTAAAATGAATTAATCAAAAAAAAAATTTTTAACAATCTTTGGTTTTTATAAAAACAATATGGGATTTGGGTAAATCCCCCTCTTTCGGAAATTTGGGGTTTTTTTGGGGTTAACTTTTTAAAAAATTTTTTTATAAGAAAAAAAAAACAAAATTCGAAAGAAAAAAGTTAAAAATTTAAAAAAATCGAAAAGGGGGGGGGGTTTTCTTTACCCTTTTGGGTTTTTTTCATATTTAATAAAAAAATATAAAATAAAATTAAATTTTTATTTTAAAAATAAAAATTATAAAATTAAATTTATTAAAATTTTTTTTAATATTTTAATATTTTTAATAAATAAAATATTTTTTTTTAAACAGCCCGCCACCCTTTAAGGGGTTTTATTTTATAACTTTTTTCCCCCGCGTCCCAAAAAAATTTTGGGGAATTTTTTTTTCCCTTTTTTTATTTTTCCCCCTCCTCTTAGGATATCCAAGCTCCCCGAATTTTCTTCCGTCCCCCCATTGGGCGTACTGCGTCGGCAATTAAAATTTAATTATTTATTTTTTTTTTTTAAAATTATATTTTTTAAAAATTTTAATAAAATTAAAATTAAAATTTATATTTAAATTTAAAAATAATTTTTTAAAAACTTTCACCCCCCGTTTAAAAACCCCCCAATTTTAATTTTAAAAAATTTTAAAAATCAGAGGTTTTTTTAATCGTGATTAAAATAAATTTTTATACAAAGGGGCCCAAAAAAATTTCCCAAAAAATTTTGCATTTTTAAAAAGGAAATTAAAAAACCTTTTTATTTGGTTTAATTTTTGGATAACCAAAATTTAACCACCTTTTAAAAAAAAAATAAAATTTTTTAAAAAATTTTTTTCCCTTTTTAACCCCCAAAATGAATTTTTAAAAAAATGTTAATAAAAAAACTTTTTTATACTTATTACAGCTAGTTTTTGTAAAAATAAAGCCAAATTTTAATAAATTTTTTCCCCAAAAAAAAGAATTTATTTATTTTTTAGACCTTTTTTTTACCTTAACCCTTTTTAAAAAAATTTTAAAATTAACCAGAAATCAAACATTTAAAAAAATTTTTTCATTCATCGTGAAATAAAAAAAATTTAATTTATTAAAAGGTTTCTAAACTAATATTTTTATTGGAAAGTCCCTAATACCATAATTTTTAAATTAGTTTTTCTTTTTTTTTTATATATAATATTCCCAAATTTATATTTAAAAAAAAGGGGTCGGGTTTTAATATATATATATATATATATATATATATATATATTATATATATATATATATATATATATATATATATATATATATATATATATAAAATATATATATATATATATATATATATATATATATATATATATATATTTTTTTTTATATATTTTTAAATTTTTTAATTATAAAATAAATTTTAAATTTTTTTCCCAAAAAAAATTTTTAAAAAAAAAAAAATCTACGGGGCAAAACTGGCATTTCCAAAGCTAAATTAAACAAAATACACTCCTTTCTTATCAAGAATCACAAATACATTTTTAATTATAGATAATCCATATCTAAAATATAACATGAAATTAGTGCTGATTAATGAACTATTTGATATCACCACTGATAATTGCACGTTGGAAATTGATTATGGACAATATTCTACATCAAAATGTATTTAAAATAAGGTTTAATCTTAAATTTCACATTAGAAATCGGTGCTTGGTTGAAGGGTCTGAGACCAAACTTTTATTTTTAAAGAAACATGTTTTACATTTTTTTTCCTATGAAAAAAGGACATAAATTTAGTGCTGATCGACAATTCAACAAGCTGCAAAATCTATTAAAAATATACATTTAAATATTTAAAATAAATTTTGTATTTATTTTACTTACTTAAAATACCAAGTCTTGATTTAAACATAAAACCTGCCCATTTTTTAAATGGTGCATGCATTGAATAAACTGAGTTTATTGCAATATTTTTTATTTTTTCTTGTAGGAGTTATAAAGCTGTGACCTATGCGGTCGCATAGTAAAACTACTGTGACCCAAAAACCTATAAAAAGACACTCAGTGACGAATTAGACGTAAAGTAAAATCTCGGAAATAAATAAGGTAATTTATTTATCCGAAAACCGCAAAAACTATATCAAAATCACTATAAATGGCTAATATGAAATAATCAGCCAAGAACAAACCACAAAGCGCGACATCACTCCAACAACAAAAAAAATTAGCATATATAAATACATCGAGATCATATAGAAACCGTTCTTCGTCTTTGAATTTAATCGAAGAACAACCTTGAAAAAGATAAAACGAAACTTACGTTACAAGTCAACGCAGTAAGAGTGAATGTTACCGAGTGGTACAATTAAAGGATTATATGCGGCTTAAATTATTTCTACAGTATGTCCAAAAAGTAGTCTTTTAGATATAAAAACTGCTTTATTAACGATTTTCTTTTTAAATTATGGTTAAGATATAGATTAACTGACAGTCAAGCAATCATAAAATATTAGAACTAAGGTGGGTGGACAATGGAAGGCCATCATAACAAATAAACAGTTATTATTCTTTTATTTAGTGGATAAATAAAACAAACAAATTATTAGGTAACACTTTGTTTTATAATGTACCTTTTAAAACATTTTTTTATTGCAGAGTTAATCATTATTTTTTAAATTGGAGTTTTACTAAATTATTACGGCCTTGGAAGGAACAGGCCTCCAAACAAGGCCAATATAATCAATCAGTCGTTTAACTTAAAACTAACGTTGTGACAGTCAACACAGTTCTACTAAAACTACATAAAAAAATATTTAATTAATATTAAACATTAAATTCTTACAATAACATATTCACTTAAAAATACTCAACGAATGATACTTGAACACTATCGTAAAACTAAGAATGTATTGGTAAAAATGGTAAAAAATAATTTTAATAAGTATTATATTGATAACGAATACATCTTCAATAGTTTTTATGACAAAATAATAAAAATATTAAATCGACCAAAATGGCCTTTTTATGGGTCTGTTCTTTGTAAGGCCAAAATGTTCCTAAAAAGGCCAAACAATAAAAATACCTATTATCTATGACAACAATTTTCTTATCTAACAAAACATTTAAATAAAATAATTAAAAGCGTGATTACAAGTAATAATATTAGAAACTTATACATTGTTTTACTTTTCTTAATACGTATTTATAACTAAAAACTAAATTTTAATATTTTCGGGAATTCTACATGCCTCTAGTAAGGCTATTGTGCCCTAGCAAGGCCCATTGTAAATTTTTTGATCGGCCTTGCAAGGAACCGTTGGCTTTCCTAGGAACACTGCTGTTTTTTTTACTACAATGTAAATAAAGTTATTTTTTTAGTACCATAGCAAATCCTAATGTATCATTTCAGAGAAAAAAAAAAGAAAATAATTAGTTTAGTTACTCAAAAACTTTCATTTTTCTGTGAGCGTGTATTAAAATTTTAACGACGCAGCGCGAGGGACGTGTGTTTCCTTGAATTCGATCAGTGCTAGTGTAAGAAGAAGGAGCAACTACGAATTTTTTAAAATTGGCCCTGCAAAGAGCTTGGCCTTCCATGGTCCACCCACCTTACCATAATTTTACCTATTTAAGCCATGCACGCCAAGGATCTAGCCAAAAAACAGCGCTTGACCATTTTTTTCTTCCACAGTCCTTTAAAGCGGTTTATAAAGTAGATAATTTACTAAACGGTCTCAAGGGTAATGTTTTTTAATTGGTATTTTTTTATTTTAACGATAGCTTGGCTAATAAATGGCTGGAGGTTAGTAATAAACTAAACAAATTTTAACTTAGGCCTTAATCAAGATTCTAATAAACGCTTAAACAAGGGAGAAACAAATGCCATCAAATCTAATAATATAATAATTTTCCTTCGCTGTTTCGTAGGGTGATTGATTATATAATATTTTACTTTATAAAGGTAAAATGGATACCGCGTTTAAAGCTGATCGGCTTTGCAATATTGATGGTTACTGATTAAATTTTAATATTTATCACTTTTAGGTTGAGCCCTAATGGGCTAAATGTTGAAGATTTATCATTGAAAAATGGATTCGCGAGGATTAAGCGCTTGTTTTAATCCATCGGAAAGGGTTATTGAATACACAGTTTAAACGCATTTCTCGATATACCCACACCTGGCTCATCCATGCGACCATATTACTTTCTCTTCTAATTAACAACGTAACATACGGTTTTAATTCATTTTTGCGATAACACGAAATCTTTTGAATCAGCTTAATCCACTTATTTACATAAAAAGTAAAAAACATTAAAGTATCCGCAAATATTTTAAAGTTTTTTTTGACACTCCTTTTTTCTTTTACTTTAAACATAAACCTTGAAAGAAATATTTTGATATTAGCTTAAAAATAGTAGCCATATAATACAATAATGTAGTAACTTTTATACCTTCTACAAATAATTAATAATAATCATAGTGTAAATAAATCTACCACTAAAACATATTTTCTGCTCAGAATGTATGATACAGACAGTCAAGCATATGTCCAAAATTTTGATCTCTGAATTTTTTGTATAATACCAAAACAATAAAAAAAAACTGTGCAAGTTATATTTTTGGGCTCTTTTAAGGCTATTTAAATACCATATTTTAATTTTGTTTGCTCTTTGGTTTTACAAAAAAATTGTAGTTGGCATATCCAAAATCTATTTTTTTTTAAATAGATGCATGTCTTTGTTTAAGTATCCCATCATTAACTAAATATTTATTTTTTATCTTCGTCGTTCTTCTAGCTTAGAGTTTGGCTCCCAGAATCACATTGATCTTCTCTATTAACAAAATATTTTTAAAACAATATACATTGCTTGCATTTTAGAAAGTTTTAAAGCTACTTAACCGCCTTATATTATTTAAAATTATGTTTTTTTTTAAAGAAAATTGTAGTAGGCAATACCACGCTCAATTTTTTTAATTTTGTTTATAATGCGCCATCATTTTATGCTGTTATTATAATTATTGTTAAAAATGGTTCATTAAAACATTTTCACAAATAGTAGTTTAAATTTACTTTTATTTTTATATATCACAGGATGTCCCAGAAGAAGGGACATAAAATGATTCCCTTGGGGCAAAAAAAAACAAAATAATTAAATAAGGGGGTTTTAAATTTTAATTTTTTTTTTGTTTTTGTAATAATTTAAACAAAGAAAAATCTTAATGATTAAGAGGATGGATTTACGGTCATCCAGGAAGAACCAAATTTTTATGAAAAAAAGGATGAAAAAAAAAAAATAATAAGTTGCTTAAAAAGCCCTAAATATGTTAATTTTCCAAAATTTGGAAGTTGCAGCTTAAGAGTGCGTAAAATAAACCCTTTTTTTTGAAAAATTTTTTTTTTGACAAAAACCAAAAAAAAAAAATAAACTTTTTCACTTGCGAAAAAATCTTTTTTTAATAAATATAATGTTAATTAAAAATTTTTTAAAAAATACCTTTATTAAAATATTAATTAGTTCAAATAAAGCTTTTAAAGAAAATTTAAAAAATGCAAATACATTAAAATTTGGCAAATTTCCTATTTTAAGAGCGTTGGAACACCTGGAGTTCATGCTCTGAAAGGTTCAAACTAATAATTTTATTTATTTTTTTAAATTTTAGGAATTGTATTCCTATTAATTTTAATTATAAAAAAAAGAAAAATTTGCCGCAATATTAAATTAATTTAAATGAGTTTATAAATTTTGAAATTTAATTAAATAAAAAAACAATCGAATAAACGGGAAAAAAACGAACGAGAGAACAAAGTTTTTCTTGTTAAAATTTTCTCGCTGAAATATTTTATCTAAAAATTTTTAAAACGGACAAATTTATCTCGTTGTTGTCTGGGCAACTCTAAAAAACCCCCAAAATTGATTTTGGTAATTTTTCTTTTTTTTTTTAATATTTTTAACCGGCGATTTTAACATTTCCAATTTCAATCTTTCAGTAACAAACATCTAGCATCTAAATGGATCCTAGTTCTTTTAAAAGCCTTTATACACTTCTTTGTTTACAAATTCGTAACAAATTTTTTAAGGATTTTTACGGGTTTCCTTCCCAACTTTGAAAATATAAATCACCTTTAATTGGGAATTCAACCTATAGCTTTACATATTTTTTAAACACAAAGGGTAAAATTTTATATTTTACAGCTTTTAAAAGTATTTTTTTTTTACCAATTTTATTATTCTTAGCCCATATAACCTTTTACCTAAAAAAAAATTAGGGAAAATAATTATTTTTAATAAAATTAAAAAAAAATATATTAAATAATTATATATATATATTTATTAAAAAAAAATATTAATAAAAAAATAAAAAAAATTTTAAAAATATTTTAATTTTATTAATATTATTAAAAATAATATTTTTTAATTTAATTATTTTTTTTTAAAAAATAAAAAATATTTTAAATTAATAATAATTTTTTTTTTTTAATTATTTAAAAATAAAAATATTTTATTTTATTATAATATTTAATAATTAAAATATATTAAAAAAATGGGTTTATTTAAGTAATTTAAAATAATATTAAATTTTAAATTATAATTAAAATATTTTTAAAATTAATTATTAATTTAAAAAAAATCCCCCATAAAAAAACATTTTAATATTTACAACTAATTAAATAATAAAATTTTTTTTTTTTAGATTTTAAGGGTTATAAATAAAAATAAGCAATTATTTACAGGGAGGGGGATCCCTTTTTAAAAATTTCCCTTTGTTTTTTTTTAACAAGCATTTTTTTTTATTAATGATTATGAAGAAAAATTTAAATTTAAAAATGTTTCTTTAATTTTGGGGGGAAATTAGCGAATAAAAAAAAGTATTTTTTGTAAAAAGGCAGAACTGATTTATTAAAAATTATAAATAATCCTGGGGAAAATTTTGGCTTTTGGGAAATTCAAAAATAGAAAATTATCCATTTAGTTAAGGTTTGGGGGGGGTTTTAAAAGAGAATTGTTTTTTTTCATTTACAAATAAAGGAAATTTCAGCAAAATAAGCTGATTAATCCCAATTTGGCCCAAAGCACCAGTACCCCAACAATTATTTCCCTTCCCCCCACCTAATTACCGCTTGACGTGCTTGATTTCCAGAAGGGCCGAATCCCCCTTCCTTTTTCGTAATATTTAATATAATAATTTTTGACCCTTTTTTCTTGGCCCCCCAAACAAAAGGGAATTTGGGTGCCTGAGCATGGAACCTCTTGGGAAAAAAAAGGGTTAAAGGGGTTTCTAAAAAAAGGGAATTATCCAAATTTTTTTTCACAGGGGTTTTTTATTTTGCCTAATTCCTTAATGGTTTAATGCTTTCCTTAATAAATGGAGCACATAGATTCTCAAAACAAGCTAAAAACTTTTTTCTTTAAATAAATGCATATTTCCCTTTGTCATTGGAAAAAAAAAAATATAAATTAAATATAAATTATAAATAAAATAAAATAATATATTAATTTAAATTATTATTAAAATAAAAAAAAAAATATGTGTTTTTTTGGGGGGGACAGGTTCAAAGGAAAAAATTTTAAAAAAAGGTTTGGCCCCCCCAAAAAATAAATTAAAAAAATTTACCCGAGAAGTTATTAGAAAAAAAAATAATTTACCCCCCTTTTAAATTAAATTATAAAAATTTTTAAAACATGGTAAAAAAAAAAGCTTTCCTATTTAAAAAGAAAATTTTTTTTGGAAGCCAAAATTAAAAGGAATTTTTTGGCCCCAAAAGGGGAATTTTAAAAAACCCTTCCACATTTTAAAAAAAAAGAAAAATTTTAAAATTTTTTAAAAATTTTTTAAAACCCGCAAAAAATGGCTCTGGAAAAATCCCGGTATCAATTTTAAAATAAAATTCCCAAAAATTATTTCCTATTTCCCCTTTGGCTTTTTTCCGAAAACTAGGCAATGGGCGAATGGGGGTTTAAAGACATGCCAAAAAAAAAAAATTTAAAAGGGGTTTTAAATTTCTTTTAAAAAAAAGCCATGTTTTCTTTTAAAAAGGTTAAAAGGTAATATTAAAATAAAATAAATTAAAATTTTTATAGAAAAAATTAATGTTTAAAATTTTCAACCTTTTTTTTTTAAATTAAAAATAGTTTTTAAAAGGGGTTTTATTAAGCTTAAACAAAAATTTCTCTCCCCCCCTTTTGAAGGCTTAAAAATTTGGCCGATCTTTCCCGGGGGGAAAAAATTAAAAAAAACAATATTCCAGGGGAAAAAATTTTTGAATTTTGGGCAGGTTAATTTTTTTTTAAAAAAACCCCCAACATTTTTAAAAATTTAAGGGGCCAATGGAAACAAAAAAAAATAAATATTAAAAAATTTTTAAAAAAAATAAAATTTTTAAAAAATATTTTTTATTTTACTAAAAATTTGGGGGAAAAAAATTAATATTTTATTTATAATTATTTATTAAAAAATATATATTAAATAATAATAAAAATTAAAATATCCATTATAATTAAAAATTTTAACTTTTTGGTTTTAATTTCAAAACCGCTTGAAAAGTTTTGGGATTTACCCCCAATTATTTGTGAGGGAACAATTCCATTTTTCGTTTTTTTTATTTTAAATTTTTTAAAACATTTGCTTTTTTTTGGATCGCCAAATTTCGTTGAGGAGTTTTTTTTAGCATTGGGAATTTAGGTAAATTCACACTGTAAAATGGTTTAATTTTCTGGGGCAAAAGGGAATTTTAAATTTTTTACACCTGATTTTAAAAAAAAATTATGGGTTATTACCCCTTAAAAAATATTTTAACCCCCTTAAAAATTTTAAACATAAAATTATTTTAAAAAAATCATTTTTTTGGTTTTAAAAAATTAAATTTTTAAAATTAATATAAATTAAATTTAAAATTTTTTTTTAAAAAAATTTTTTATTTAATATATTTTATTTTATTTAAATTATAAATTTTAAATTAATAAATTAATTTAAATTAATTTATTTTATAATTAATTTTTATTAATTTTAAAAAAAATTTTAAAATTTTTACCGATGAAATTTTTTTACCTTTTTTTAAATTTTCCAAAATTTTCCTATTTTTTTTAAATTATTAAAATATTTAAATTTAAAAAATTTTAATATTATTTATAATAATAATTTAAAAATTTTAAATATAGGTTTCCAAAACTTTTAATTCAATTAAAAATTAAAATAATTTTTTTTTTTAAAAAAATGGAAAAAAACCCCAAAAAAAAAATTTAAAATTATTTAATGGTTGAAAGCAAAAAAAAAAAAAATTTTTAAAAATTATTTTTTTAAAAATTTTAAATTTTAATATTATTTATTATTAAAATTATTAAAATTTTTTTATTTTGTTCCCGAAAAAAAAAATTAAATTTCATTTCCTTTATATTAATAAAAAAGGGTTTTTTCTTAAATTAATTATAAAAAAAATAACGGATGCCAAATTTAAAATTAAAAAAATTTATTTGAACAAATTTTAAAATTTTTAAAAATCTGGGTTTTTTAGAACTTTTTCGTATTTAAAGTTTTTAGGGGATATTAGGATTTTTGGGGAAAGCCGTATACCAGGTTAAAATTAGGGGGGGCCCCCTTTTATTTGAATTGTGGCTAAAAAGGGAAGGGGACATAAATTTTTAAATGAAATTTATAAGCCCGTAAATTTGCAAACCCTGAACCTTGGGGTCCAAGAATCTCCATTTTAAAGATATTGCATTAATTTCCATTAATTTTAATCCAAAAAATTAAAATTTCATTTTATTTTAAATTACACAAGCCAAAGGTTGTTTATAAAATCTTGCCGCTTTTTTGGTGTTTTTAACCGGATTTTTATTTTTAATTTTTTTGCGTTGGGGGTTTTTTAAAATTAAATAATTTAAAAAGGAATTATAAAAAAAAAAAAAAAAAATTTTTTTTTAGACCCAATATTTGGGTAAAAAAGGGGATAAAAACACCAAATTAAATTAAAAACCCCAAACAAAATTGTTTTTCTTTTTTAAATTTAATAAATAGGACTTTTTAATTAATAAGAAACTTCAAAAAACGTTTTTGAGGGGCTGTTTTGGGTAAAAAGGGGGGGGCATTAAAAAGGGAAAAACCTTTTCAAAACAAAATAAAATTTACAGTGTTCTATTTTTTAGCCCACTATTTCGCCTTTTAACCAAAATTAAAATTTTTAAGAAAAGGGTTTTTTTTATATTCCTTATTAAAAGTGAATATGTGGTAATTAAAAATTAAATTTTAAAATTATATTTTTAAAATATTATTAAAATTAAATATTAATTTTAAAATTTTTAAATAATAATAATTTAATATAATTTTTTTTTTTTTTTTAATTTTTTTTGGGTTTTTTTTTGGGGGCCTTGGTATTTTTTCAAATTCTGAAAAAGTTTTTTTTTTTTTTTTGCTTTCAGAAAAAGTTCCAAAACCCAAAAATTTAAAATTAAAGAGTTTCCAAAAACAAACATTTTTTTCCCCATCCAATTCCCCGAAAAATTTTTAAAAATTTTTTTTTTTTAAAATTTTTTTTTTTTAATTTATTATTTAAAATTTTAAATTTTTGTAAATAAAATTAAAAATTTAATTATTTTAAAAAAAAAAAAAAATTATTTAATTTTATTTTATTTTAAATTTTTAAATTAATTTTAAATTTTTTTTAAAAATTAAAAATTATTTTTATCGGGTGTAAAAAAAGGCTAATTTTAAAGGGGGGGTTTTTTAAATGAAAAGTTTTAAAGCCCTTTTCCTTGCGATTTTTTTAAACGAGTTTAGCCTTTAAACATTATTTTTGTGGGAAAATGGAAATTTTGCTTTGACGTGATTCTTTGAAAAAAATAAATTTTTTTTGTTTTATCTCTAAAAAAAAAAAAACAATTGGAAAACAAACCTTTTTCAAAACCGTTTTAAAAAAAAATAATATTTTTTTTTTTAAGGGAAAAAAAAATTTTTTTAAAATTAAAAAACATTCCCAATTACTACAAAATGAAAAAACGGAATTTTAAATCTTATTTTTAAAAAACAAAAAACTGTTTTTAAAAAATAAAAGGGGTTTTAAAAAATTTAATTATTTTTGGGCAATTTTTTTAAAAAATAAAAAAAAATTTTTTTTTTTTTTTTAAATTTTTTTTTAAAAAAAATTTCAAAATAATTTTTTTTTTTATTAAAAAATGAACATTATTAAAAAATTAAACTCAAAAAAAACCCAAAAATTGGTTGGGGGTTGGGACAAAAAAAAAGGGTTTTATTTTTTTTGGGGGGGTTTTTAAAAAAAATAAACTTTTTTTTAACCCATATTTTGGTTTCCCCATCCCCCAAAAAAAAGAGCCAAATTTTAAGATTAAAAAAATTTAAAAAAATTTTAAAAAATTTAATTTAATATTATATTATTAATTTATAAAAAAAAATTTTTTAAAAATTTATTAAATTATTAATATTTTAAAAGCATTTATTTGATTTTATTTTTTTTTAAAAAATTTTAAATTTTTTTTCATTTTTAAATAAAAAAAATCTTTAAAAAAAATTAAATTAATTTAGGGATTTTTTAAAAACTTAAATATTTTTCTAATCGTCCCACTTAAACTTTAAAAATTTTTTTTTTCTTTTTTTGCCAAAAATCTATTTTAAAAAGATTCCGTATTTTATTTTTAAATTTTGCAATTTTCCAATTTAAAAATTAAATTTTAAAATTAAATTTTTTTTTGTTTCCCAAAAATGGGAATTCATTTTTTCGGTTACTGTCTTCGAGTTGTATATTTTGGTTGTGATATCTTCTTTTCATATTCTCACATTTGCAATTTGGTATTAAAAAATCGACACCCATGATTCAAGCACCCATATGTTTTCTTAATATAAAAATAAAAATAATTATTTTTAAAACAAAGAAGGTCGTATTAAAAAGGTTAACACTGCTGTAATAAAGTTTTAAAAAATACACTTCCAACATAAGCTTAGCAATTTAGAAAATAGCTCGGAATGTAAATAATGCTCTACTATGTAATAATATTACAAAAAAGCACCTGGTTTATATGTACACACACGTAATAAATACACCTTTATTATGTTTTGTACGGTTCATAAATACCCAGAGATATCATATTGCAGTATTATCTCATGCTTTCTTATATTACTTACACTAGATAGTCTCTTCTATGTTGCTAAATATAATGTTTTCTTTTGTTAAAAACCTTATCATAAATAGACCGAATATTATTTATCTACCTTAAAACTTTAGTCTAGTCAAGAAGTAAGTTTTCTGCGAAAAATAGTTAGAAGTGTACAGAAAATATGAGCGACTCGGGTTGCAATTCTGAGAAATGTGTAATGTTGATTTTTTTTTGAAAATAAAATTTGCCATTGGTATTAACAAACAACAAAAAAAATTTTTTTGTTTTTTGCTGATAACTCAAAAACTATTCAAGATAGCGGGAATTGCAAAAAAGACTCTCAAAGAGGAGGAAATTTCCGAAAAAAAACTCCCGGATTTCTAGTTTTTTAATATTTATATTATTAATTTGTAAAGGAAAAAAAGGGGCCCGGCACGTTCTTTTCCGGGATCCTCTATAGCGAGAACTGTATCTAAATGATTTTTTAGGCACTAAATATCGATTTAATAATTTTTAAAAATTATGGTGTCATTTCAACACTTGAAAAAAAAAGTCCCTTTGGGAAAAAAAAATTTTTAAAAAATTTTTTTTAAAAGCTAGCCTATAATAGGCTGTTGGTAATGATCTATTTTCTTTCGTACCTCCGTCTCCACTGAAAGCTGGATAATTGTTTAAGTAATAACCCTATACATTTTTCGCCTCTTGGAGTCCTTTCTATGAGTGTACTGAATGAGATGACGTCATAAAATTATTTAAAATTTGTTTATGTCAATACTTTCGGAGATCTGAACTTTTGAAAGTGTCAGATATATTCGTAAATTTTTGCTTTATTTATAAAAAAAAATCAGAAATTCTTATAAATAAATAGGTACAAAACAGGTTAAAAAATACATCAATAGACTGCACACGAGAAAAATGGGCACTGAGCAAATGTGTATGTGGACAAATAATGTAAAAAACCATATACCCATTTTAGTTAAATAAAAAATTACAGCCAAATCCCTCCTCAAACTTTCAACACTTCAGGAACTTCTGAATGCCTCTAAAATTTTTGGAAACTTTTTTAAACAAAGCTTTTACCAATTCATCTTGGTGCAAACTTCTCTCTAGCCGAGTCTCTAGCCATCCTACCTGTTAATAAAATTAAAACGAACGTCTTATTTTATTAATAACAATACTTCCAATTTTTTTGAGCTAAAATTTTGTATACACGTTTATTTTGGATAACAATGCATGGTTAGCTAAAGATCATTCCACATCCGATATAGCGGAACGCCCAAGATGGCGGAATACTTATTTTAATGCATTTCTATGATGTCGGTATCAAACGAAATGGTTCAAGGAGAAGAATAAATAAAAATAACGTCACACTAAATCCAATACGGTGGACTATGTTTTTTTAAGCATCCCCATGGTATGGATATCAAATAAAAGGATTTAAGGAGAAAAAATCAAAATTGCGGAAAACAAGATGGACGCCATACCGATTTAAAGAGTTATAACTTGGCAATGGTTAGAAATTTTTTAAAAAGAAACATGTCCAGCGATAACTAAAAAATAAAACATAAATTAATACTATTAACATTTTTAAAAACAAGCTTTTATTTACATGTTCTAACAAGAAGAAAGTTAATTTTCAGTTAAATCAAACCCATCAATTTATTACATTACACAATTTTTATGACGTAAGAGCTTATCGAGAGATTTACCTGTTTAGGAAAACAAGAATACAATATGGAATTTGATCTTGACATAAGTAATTCTAAGGAAAAAATAAAAAATAAATTAATAGCAGAAAAGCATTTTTAAAAACAAGCTTTTATTGAAAATATAATAAGAAGAAAATAACCTTCAAATTAAATTAAACCCATTAGTTTATTGCATTATATAATTTATACGATAAAAGAGCTTGTCTCATGATTTACTTGTGTAGATAAACAAGAACACAATATGTAACTTGGTCTTAACATAAATAGTTCTAACAAAAAAATTGTTTTTTTTTATAATAAAATTGGTAAATCTTGCGACAAGCTTTTATATCACAAATATTGTGTATTGTAATAAATTGATAAGTTTGATTGAATTTAAAGGTTATTTTCTTCTTTTTAGAATGTGTAAGTAAAAGATTGCTTTTAAAGATGTTTTTACTATTAACTTTTTAACTTAAAGGATAATATCCTGCAGGCTGGTAAACTACTACTAAAAAAGTCCACAAACATATAGTAGTTCATTTTAGTTTACGAGTTTTACAGACCAACGTAATAAACCAAAACTTTGCTGAAAAAGTTTTTATCGAACATACTGTATTTAAGCGCTAACAATCCCTAGTTTCCGAATTTGGCGTGCAGCCAGCTTTTTCTAATATGTGTGATAACTTCCTTATTCAGTAGTTGAACTTGAATAATCGCGGCACCGATAAAGGCGGTTTGTTATTTCAAGTTTAAAATTTATCGCCAGGACGCAATCATTAAAGTTTTCAACTTTTCTTTATGCATCGAACGTATTTATATCATAAATCTTAATATAATTATTTAGTTTTGTCCTTTCATCTGTAATCGAGTTAGTTTATATAGTAATTATCCTTGGGTCTTATGGTCAAGAACAATAAGATAATAACAATATAAATAAAATATTTACTAATCTAAATTTTATTTAAGAAAATAATGCAAAATAAGTTAATGGGGATATTTTAAAGCAACACAATTGTTATTTTTAGTTTTTTAAATCCCCAATTTGTTGTATCTTTTTTTTTCGGGGAAATCATAGAAAAGGGCTCAAAAAAAAAAAATAATATATATATATATATATATATATATATATATATATATATATATATATATATATATATATATATATATATATATATATATATATATATATATATATATATATATATATATATATATATATATATATATATATATATATATATATATATATATATATATATATATATATATATATATATATATTTAATAATCCTTCATGTTTTTGGATTAAAAAAAAAAACTTAAATACAGTTTATTATTAATGAAAGACAAAATAAGCTAAAAAAAAAGATTTATTAAACGTATTTTAATCAATTTCCCCTTTATTGATAATATAGATAATAGTTAAGCTTTTGAGTCAGAATAAACCTGAAATATTTATAGTTGCCATACACTATTTAGGTCAAAATAAACGTTTATACTAACATCACCCCAATGATATCATATCAGTTCGTCATCATGACGATCCGAGCTCAAATAAGCCCATTTTAATTATTTAAATTTAGTTTTTTTTTTTTTTAAGCAAAATGTTAGTTATTTCCATATTTTTATTTGTTTTTCCTAGTTGCTGTTCCTGGGCAAACACTGGACTATTTATTATTTTTTAAATAATATGTTGGAATGGAACAACGATTTATTAAATGTTTGTATGCTTCTCATATTTTTTATATTGAAATACTTTTCCCATTGCCGAATTGTTATTTAGCTTATTAAATTGCATGTCACTTTAACATTTTAACATTGTTTTTTGCCCGGGGGTTTGAGTATATATATATATATATATATATATATATAAAAAATATATATATATATATATATATATATATATATATATATATATATATATATATATATATATATATATATATATATATATATATATATATATATATATATATATATATAAAAAAGGGGGGGGCGCAGCCCCCTACGCCTCGGTCTCTGTTACGAAAACGGTGTAATTTTTTAAAAAAAATTTTTTACAAGCATATGCGGGTGCATTGGGAGCAAAATTTTAAAAAAATTTTTTTGAATTATACAGGGTGCTAAAAAAAAAAAAAAAACATTAAAGTTATTTTTTTTTTTTAAAAGGAACCCCCTGATATTAGTCCATTTTTGGATTGTGAGAAAAAAAATAAGGTTTTTTATAAGCGATCCCTATCCCAAAAAAAGAAAAGGTTTTTTAAAAATAATTAGGATTTTTAAAAAAATTTACGATAAAAACAATTTTTTAAAAAAAACTTACCCAAGTTATGGTTTACTCTGTATAGTATGTTACAATAAAAAAACACATTGTAGTATTAACCAATTTTAAATTTTTGGGCTTTAAAAAAATTTTACAGGGTTTTTAAAAAAATTTAAAATATAATATTGATATTTTTTAGCGCAAATAACTCCCTTATTTTAAATGGAATACCCTGTATATTTTTAGTTAGCCCCCCGCAGAAATTATTTCCCTATAAAACTTTGTTAGGGTTGTTTACTCTTAGACCTAATATTTTTTTAGTTTTTTTTCGGTTTTATCCCTTTTTTGGGGCCCCAAAAAACTTAATTGTTCTAAAAAAATCAAGAAGGCTAGACTTAGCTTTGATACTACTTTGGGGTTTCTTAGTAAAATTATATTTTTTTAAACACTGTTTTAAAAAAACCCCATGATATTTTAATCTATATTAGATATTTTATTCCTAACTACCTTTTTTTTTTTTAAAATCTTTTTTTTTGGGATGTAAGAAACATTTTTTTTTAAAAATTTTCCCTTAATCAAGTAGCCGGGGGTGGATTAAAATATAGGTTTTAAAATTTATTTCATTTGTTTAATTTTAACAGCTCCTAATAGTTGTCAAAACTGGTATTTTTTATTTTTTCCCCAATTATTAATTGTTATTTTAAAAAAAAAAGAAAATTTTTTCCTATTCAAGAACGAATCGATATGATTTTAGAAATTTGGGGGAGTGTAAAAAAATTTTTAAAAAGGGATCCAGAGTTTATGCTCGAAATTTCCAAACCGAAATCATCCAAGTAGACTTTCCCCTTTAAAAAAATTTCTTCAAGTGTTTAAAACATCGGGGGGAAAAATTGGTTATACAAAACCAAACAGACAGAAAATTATCTTGGGTAATGAGGAAAAAAAAAAATTTCGTATAATAGGTGCTTTAATAAAAAAACCCAATACAAGTCAACGAAAGATAAATCAAGAAACCGGAATAAGTAGAAGGAGTATGGGGAAAAAGTAGTTGACAAATATAAATATCATCCTTATCATTATCAAATGCACCGGGGAAATATATGAAGGGACTTTTTTCGAAGAATTGTTTTTTTTTTGTGGGCTATGGATAAAATAGCGGAAAATGAAATTTTTTTTATTATGCCCCATTTACCGATGAATCAACTTTTCATAATACTGGTCATGTAAATGGGGGTAATTTTCACAAATTTTCAGTTTTTCAAATCCAAAAGTATTTCATACTTTGGACCACCAAAATAGATGGTCTGTTAATGTGTGGGGGGGAATATTAGGAACAAGACTTGTGGGCCCCTTTTTTTTTTTGAGGGACACCTAAATGGCGCAATGTTTCTTCAATTTTTACGGTACAATTTGCCAAAAATTTTTTGGGGAAAAAATTCCCTTAACATAAGAAGAGTAGGGGGTTTTCAATTAGATGGTGCTCCTGCACATTTTCAAGCCAATTTTGGGGGAGGAATTAGACACAAATTTTTCCCCCCAAAAAAAGGATAGGCAGAGGAGGGGGGAAAAAAGTTGGCCAACAAGATCCCCAGACCTAAAATGTGGGGGTTTTTTTTTATGGGGATACATTAAAAATGTTGTATATGACATCCCGCCAACGACTGTCGAGGATATAAAGGGAAAAAGAATAAGAGCAGCTTTTCATAGTGTAACCCCAAAAAGATGCTAACCAATGTTAAGCATTCATTTGAAAAGAGGGTTCCCCTTTTTTTATGAAAAAAATGGAGTCATTTTGAACTTTTTTTTAATGATTAAGTTATTTAATTTTAATATTTTATTTGTTAATTTTTTATTTTTCATTTTTTTTCTGTTACCCGTTCTATTTTATTTTTCTTTTTTTAAAATTATGTTTGCAAAACCATTACTATTATTTTTGTTTTTTTTTTATTAAAAATAAATAGAAATAGCACAAAAAAAAATATTAATATTTGGGCCCCCTTAAAAAAAAAAAATATTTTTACCACACAAGCTAAAATAATGTCAGAGCTACGTTTAGCCTCCTTGATTTTTATAGAACAATTAAGATTTTTGAGCACAAAGGTAAAAAAACCCAAAATAACAAAAAAAAAATTAGGTCTAAGAGTAAACAACCCTAACAAAGTTTTATAGGGAAATAATTTTTTCGGACAAACCCAAAAAATTAAACAGGGTATTCCATTTAAAATAAAGGGGGTTATTTGCGCTCAAAAGTATGCAATATTATATGTTAATTTTTAAACCCCCCGTAAAATTTTTTTAAAGACCAAATTAAATTAGGTTAATACTACAATGTGTTTTTTTTTATTGTAAATACTTTTAAAAAGTAAACCATAACTTGGGTAAGTTTTTTAAAATATTTTTTTTTTCGTGAATTTTTTTAAAAATCCTAATTATCTTAAAAACCTTTCATTTTTGGTATAGGGATCGCTTATAAAACTTACCTGATTTTTTTTTTCACAATCCAAAAATGGACTAAAAACAGGGTGTTCCATTTAAAAAAAAATAACTTTGATATGTATTTTTTTTTAGCACCCCCCATAATTCATAATAATTTTAAATTATGCTCCCAATGCACCCAAAGCTTGTAAAAAAAATTTTAAAAAATTACACCGTTTTTTGTAACAGAGACCGAGGCGTATGAGCTGCGCCAAACCCCCCTTTTTTTATATATATATATATATATATATATATATATATATATATATATATATATATATATATATATATATATATATATATATATATATATATATATATATATATATATATATATATATATATATATATATATATATATATATATATATATATATATATATATTTTAAAATTTTTGGGTATATCATGATATATATCAATAAAAAAATGGTTTCAAAATTTTATATTATTAAGAAATTTTTTGGGGGTTTGTTACTGTATTTCTACTTTCCAAAAGATGGCGTTGGGGTAAGTTAAAACATCTCCATAATGGGAAGTTTTAATCCATAAATCCACGCTTTTTTTAAAAAATTTTAAAAATGTCAGTCCTGTCAGAAAAAAAAATTTTTTTTTCGAAAAAAATAAGTTTTTTTTTTTTTTATTTCATTATTTTTTTCAAAGAAAGTAATTGACAAGTACAGAAACGATTTTACCCATTATTGAGTACTTAAGAAGCATTAAACAGGTTTTGTATTTATTAAAATTGAAAAAATATCAATATATATATATATATATATATATATATATATAATATATATATATATATATATATATATATATATATATATATATATATATATATATATATATATATATATTTTTAAAAATTTTTCAATTTTTAAAAAAATTTTGGGTTTTTTTTTTAAAACCTGCAAGCAAAGGCACATTAATCGAGCAAGTGTTTTCTTTTATAACGGGACTGCAAAACAGACCTATCGTTAACGTAACTAAGTTTAACTGTTTGGTGGGATATCTTTTTTTCGCCAATGAATGGAATCAAATTTTGCCTGCATTTTAAATTCGACAATTATGATCTCAGAAACTCAGGTTCAATTAAACTTTTAAAAAATACCCTCTAAATATACGATATTAACGTCCCTGTTTTAGTGCGTTCAGAGTAAAAATGTGCAGTTTTCAGATTTTTTTTTTTTTTTGCCCTAAAACCTACTTACATACCAAATTTCAAGTTCTACTTCTGTGAAAAGTGCCCCACAATTTTGATGAGTCAATGAGTTATTTAGTCATTCATTAGTAAAACGGGCGGTTTTCAAAATCGAATATCTCGGAAACCACTTAACACACTTTCACATACATTCATGTAAAACAATAACGAAGTTATCATAGGGGAGCACAAATACCGACTTTTGTATCAAGAATGTTAATGGCTACCTAACTTAAACATTAACTCTAGCAGCAAATAATTTATAGTTAGGTAAAGTTTATTCACCCAGCTTAAAATCAATTTTAACCCGATTGCCATTCTAAGTTAACTTATGGTGCTTGGACAGTGATACATTTTTAAACTGATTTTCCCATTGAAAATGTTGTAAAAAATAAGATAATTTCCCGTTCATATTTTTCTATAGGCGCTACGTAAACCCAAAGTAAAATTTTATTTATTAGAGACTCGTCTGTCCTTTCCGCAATGATTCCCCCCTATGTTAGGAAACAAAATCTATTTAGATCGGGTCTTTTTGGGCTATCACTGATATGGAAAAAACGCCTTGGTTTATGATACTGTATAGGATCATTTTTTGCCTTCCTTCTTGTGGTCATAAAAAGAACAATTTACAAAACTATTACGTGTTAAAATATTTTCACAAAAAATTTTAGAAAACAAAAATTAACACCCCGTTTACAAGGTTTATAGGAAAACAATGGTTTGGTTGGTTAGGTAAGCCCCACCACAATTATGCACCACACAAAGTAGGTATTTGTGGACTATAGACTGTCCAAGTATTTTCATTTACTTGTACAATAAATTGGTAAAAAATCAGAATGGCAAGTACCAAAAAAAAGCTTCAAACTTGCTATTTTTATTAAGTTTTTTTCCATTTAAAAATTTTTTTTAATTTTTTTTTAAAAAAAAATTTTGAGGGCCTCCATCCCAAAAAAAAAAAATTGCTAATTTATAAGTTTATTAAATGTAATTTAAAAAAAAAAAAATTGTTGGTGAAAAAAACGCATGATAAATTTTTTTTATATTAAATGAACAAAAACAAAAAAAATTCAAAAAAACGGCAAGTTTTTTTTTTGGTACTTGCCATTGATTCGTTTACCAATTTTTTTAGATGAAAAAAAAAAAATTGGACTTTTAAAAATAAAAAAAATTGTAAATTAAACTTTAATTTTTTTCACGAATATGATGAGCAAAAAATGACGGATCTCTACCCACCTCCTTTCAATTCAATTTGTTACTTCCACTTGTTACTTTCACTAGGCCTGCATGCATCTTAAGATCTTTTGCCTCTTAGCTTAATTAGCAATAAATCAATAAATGAATTAATGACATAAGATTTAATAACGCTAGGTTTCATTTGAAGATGAATTTAATAGATTTTAAACGATGTTTTTCATCACTCCCATAAAAAAAATATACCCTGAACTTGCTGGGTAACAGATGTTCAAACGTCCAAATAAACTGATAAGATGGAAATTTGTCGTACTATATGCTTTTGGTATTTTTTCTAATATGTTTTTGTGATAATGTGGTAATAAAAATAGAAAATAATGTGGACAATTGGATGACACCCTGATATTTACTAAGATACAAACAAGAACCATTTTATAAAAAGAGCAACATAATTTCTAAAAAACATCAGTTTTTATGTCTAAAAATTATCGATGGGTACTTATAAAATAAAAGGCGTTTCGATAAACGCATAACAATAAAAATTCTTTGCATGTTTATTGAATTCATCCATATGTTTATTTTGTATTTTCCGTCATTTTTATTTGCAGGGGTCGTGGATAATCTATTTACATAGTCTAGGGTCATACACATTGGCCATCATTGTGCTTATAGCTATCTTCCTTCCATTTAAGGCAACGCTTTTCTGAAACATCTCGTGAAAGACTTAATAGGGAATATTTGCAATGCCATTCGCTATATTTTGTAATGAAATCATATAAAAATATATATATATTTATATATATTTAATATATATATATATATATATATATATATATATATATATATATATATATATATATATATATATATATATTATATATATATATATATATATATATATATATATATATATATATATATATATATATATATATATATTTTATATATATATATATATATATATATATATATATATATACATCTACATATATATCACCCGACTTGACCGTTTTAGATTTTTACATGGGGACGATTAAAAATTTGTTTTTTTAACCCCGGGGCCACAACCAGAAAAAAAGATCCTAAGTTGCCATTTTTCCAGAAGAGAAAGAATGTCGGGGGCAAAATGGCGAACTTTTGGATCCATAAAGAAAAAATTTTTACAAACTTGGGGGGCCCAAAGTTCTGAAAAAAAATTTTTTAAAAACTAAAGGGGGTTTTTTTTCGCCCAGCGGACATTTTACAAACTTTTGGGTTAAAAAAAAAGACATTTTTATTACGTTCATGGTCCATTACTCGTTTTTGAACGAACAATGCGCATGAGGGGCGCTTTATGCCTTAAGAAAATTTTGAAATTTTTTAATAACCCCTTTTTAAAAAAGGGTTTTGGGTTTTTTTTATTTTTTTTTTGTTTTTAGTGCTCCATTACTATTGTTAGAAAAACTTTTGATTTTATCTAACTTTTTTGAATATTTAAAAAAAAAAGGGGGTTATAAATCAACGCCCTTTAGAACAATGGAAAAAAAAATTGTTGTTTTATTTATTTTTTAAAAAAAATTTAAAATACCAAACAAAATTGTTTCAAAAAAAGGCCAAGCCAAAATGACACTACAAGCATTTTTTTTTTTTTCGGGTAAAATTTCCCCCCCCCCTTTATTTGACAGCTGTCAAAAAAAAATTTGGGGAAGGTTTTTTTTTAAAAAGATGTAGATTGCCATGACAATTTCTTCA
>JAHBCN010004645.1:0-62037 GCA_019359885.1 Listronotus oregonensis | reverse complement strand
AATATCGAAAACATTTATGAATAAGTTTTCAGAATTTAATTTCATGGCTATGTGAAAATTTTTTGATCCATTTCAAAAAAACAAAAATTTGAATTTTTTTCCATAAAAAATTTGTTTAAAAAATTTTCTTTACCACTTAAAACAGGTTTTTCAACCAAACTAATGCCGACACTTTTTTTTTTTACTTTAGTGTTAGTCCTTTTTTTCGAAAAATAGTAACTCGAAATTTCAATATTAATTTTTTATTTGAAGTTATTTTAATTATAATGTTAAATCGTTTAAACGTTTAAAAATGAAAATCGGGATCGTTCAATTGTTTCTGAGGTTTACGTGATGCAGAGTTAATCTGCGAAATCGATTCTTTTCAAAGTCATAATAAATATATATATATATATATATATATATATATATATATATATATATATATATATATATATATATTATATATATATATATATATATATATATATATATATATATATATATATATATATATATATATATATATATATATATATATATATATATATATATATATATATATATATAATTATTTTCTTAATTTTTCTCATTTTAAAAAAATAAACATTCTAGAATTTAACGAAAAAAAAATTCCACCTTATCTTTGAACTGACACATAACAATTTTTAACCAGTTACCCAGTTCTGGTTACTTTTAATTATTTCTGGTTAGTTAAATTGTTATTTTTTTATTTTTCGAAAAACAAACAAAATCGGGATATTTATATGAATTTTTTAAACTGTTTATTTTTTAATGTAATTTTCTTTAAAAAATACGACGATATTCTTAGGAGGCAAAAATATAAAAATTTTGTTTAAAAATTTGACATTTTCCGCACTGGCTAAGAAGTCATATAAATTTCAATATTTCAAAGTTAAGCTATTTTTTTATTATAAATGCGCCGTGAAAAAGAAACATAATGAAAAAAAGTCCGATATCTTAATTTTTTGATTTTTTATAGCCAAAATTAGAGCGTAGGGTCCACCTTTAAATAATTTCCAATAAAAAATATTTACCAATTTAGGTATTAATATGTTACATTCTGTTTCTACTACACACTATTTAAATTAAATTTACATTACTCTCCTAACAATTTCAATTGGTGGCCAGTTTATTTTATTTATTTTTAACCGGTGACTCCACTGTGATAACTATAAATATTTTACTATATTTTAAAGATGTATTTTTACGTTTCTGTCTGTGGTTTTAGATTTATTAAGTTCGGACAAGTTTGGATAAATCATCCTGGACCGACTTCTACAAACCTAAATCCTAGATAACCCTCCTAGATATACTTAACAGTTCATTTTTAAGTAGACATACTCTCTAAGATTTTAGTAATAGGTTTTTAATCGTAAAAATAATATACCAAGTGTACTAAAAAAAAAGTAACAATAAGAATAAAGAAACGTTATAGTTGGGGCTGTAGGAGTCGGTAATTTATAAGTAAATAACAGTTAAGTAGTATTAACCTATCCATTGCTATATTATTATGATTATTGTAGTCCATAGTTAGCGTAGAATAATTTTTCTTAACATATATTGTTATATTATCTTGCATGTGTCCCTAGTTCGAACAATAATATCTGCGGATAAGTTAATCGTAGTAGAAACGTCGGTTGGCCCAAAATGCTACAAAAATTTAATTTTTTAATTTAAATTTAAAAAGCAAAATCCAAAATTGTCTTCAAAAGAAAATAAACAGAGGTGTATTAAAGATAATTGAAGTGCTTATAGTCCAATCAGTATAGGTTTTCTTTTGTAATTAATGTTAACAAATATCTTACTTCGCCATGTCTTTCGGAATAGTCTGTAGATTACTAAAATAAAAAATCCAACCAATTTTTTTCAGGTATTTTTTTTAAACAATAATTATTAAAAAAAGGCCCTTTTTTTTTATTTACGTTGGCTATATCACTTTACTCATTAATGACCGTTTATAAAGAATTTAAAAACCTACAAAATAGTTTTTGAAACAGCCCGATCTGACCATTTTTCACCGAGAAAAGCCGGAAAAAAAACGCTTAAAACAGACCTTTTTTCAAAAATTCGTATCCCCGTTAATTTTGCATATTAAGAGCTGATTTTTTGGGAAGTAATAGTCAATAATATATACTTTAAGCTGTCAAAAGATAAAAATTGTCGCATTAATAGTTTTTATTTAATCGCATTGTAAACAAATTGTCGTGGATTCAGACATGGGTGTGTACTTAGTCCCATGCTCTTTAATATGTATTTAGAAGTTATTTTCCAAAACGCTTTGGACGAGACAAAAGACGGTCTGAAAGTCAATGGCAAGCTCATAAACAATTTACAATATGCCGACGACACAGTGATAATCGCAGACAGTCCGGAATGCAATGGGACTGAGGATTAATATCGCAAAAACAAAAATCATGCAAATAAGTGGCAATCCAAATAACAACTTTAATATAAATATATACGGTACACCAATAGAACAGGTTACAAAATTTAAATACCTAGGAAGGTGGATCAGCGAGGATCTAAATCCTCTGTTTACCGACAGATCACTTAATTTAAACATAAGATTCAATTTTGTTAAATGTTATGTGTATTCCACGTTACTGTATGGAGTCGAGACCTGGACGCTATAAGTCAGCAGTATTAACAAGCTGGAAGCATTTGAGATGTAGGCATATCGTAGAATGCTGCGCATTTCATGGACCGACCATATCACTAATCAATAGGTCTTACATAGAATGAACAAGGACCGAACAATTCTTGAGACCATAAAAAAGCGAAAGACAGCTTACCTCGGTCATGTCATGAGGCAGGACAAGTACAGATTCCTGCAACTGATTATGGAGGGCAAGATTGAGGGAAAACGTGGTCCTGGACGTAGATAGAGTGCTCTTGGCTGAAAAACATAAGGGATTGGACAGGCTTAGATTCAAACGCCCTGTTAAGAAGAGCCCAAGACAGAGACGAATTTGCCAGAATTGTTGCCCATCCTTATTGAATGGAGAAGGCACTTGAAGAAGAAGATAAACAAATTAGGTCCCTATCTTGCAAGTGCCGGCTTTTTAAAGTTGAGATTAAAAGCTACAAATAGTATATCTCACATTTTCATATAAGTTTGGAGAACACTGTTGAAAATGCTTGTAAACCTAGCTCGTCGAGCGAAAATTCGTGACCAAGACGTGGGGGGCACCCAGCAGCGAAGGAGAAGCAAGAAACGGGCTGCGTGCTTCGGGCGCTCGACGAAATTTTCGCTAGACGCGTTAGTTTCTTAAGCATTTTTAACAATGTTCTCTAAACTTATATGAAAATGTAAGATATATAATTTGTAGCTTTTAATCTCAACTTTACAGTTTAAAAACTTTAAATCGGACCATCTGCCTAATATTTACGGCACTTGCAAGATAAGGGCCTAATTTGTTTAATTAAATAAAAACTATTAATGCGACAACATATGCCGATATGCCGACGACACTGTTATCCTGAGTGATAAACTGGAAGACCTGCAACATCGATTAAACTGTGTAAATGCAGAAGGACAAAAATGGGGCTCAACATGAATATCAACAAATCAAACTTTATGGTCTTCAGTCGGCAACCACATCTTGATGCTGCACTACAGATTGATACAAAAAATATAGACTGAGTAACCCAGTTTAAATACCTACGGTGTTATATCACCGAGCATCTAAATCCAGATAAAGAAATAGGATGTAGGATAGAGACTGCCCGAACAGCATTTCAAAAAATGAAACCACTATTCTGCAATGATAATCTGAATCTAAAATTACGACAGAGAATGGTAAAATCCTACATATGGTCAGTGTTGCTGTACGGGGCACAGATATGGACAATTAAAACCGCTACAGTTAATCGGTTGGAAGCATTCGAGATGTGGTTGTACCGGCGAATGCTGAGAATACCCTGGACAGCTATGCAAACCAACGAAATGGTGCTAAACAGGGCCGACGCAACGCTTATGCTACTGAATACAGTTAAGTGCAGGAAAATCTCGTATCTTGGACATATCCTCAGAGGAGAGCGCTACAGAATTCTACAGCTGATTATGATGGGAAAAGTGGAAGGACGTAGAGGAGTAGGAAGAAAGCAGGCTCCCTGGCTGAGGAACATCCGTGAATGGACCGGCATACGCAACGCAGAGGAACTATTCCATTGGCGCAGAATTGAGGAAGACTTGCCCAAGTAATTGGAGACGTCAGGGGGACCTGATATGGCACTTGAAGAAGAAGAAGAATGCGACAATTTTCTTTTTCAGCTTAAAGTATATTTTGTTATTGAATATCATTTCCCAAAAAATCAGCTCCTAATATAAAAATTTACGGAGATATGAATTTTTGGAAAGGTCTGTTTTAAGAGTTTTTCTGGCTTTTTCGGTGAAAATGGTCGAATCGGGATATTTCAAAAACCGTTTTGTGGGTTTTTGAATTCTCTACAAACGGTTTTTAATGAGAAAGTGATATAGCCAATACTTTTTGTTATATTTAAAGAAAACGAAAAAAAGACCCTTTTTTTAATAATTTTAACCTGAAAAAAAGTGGTTGGATTTTTGATTTCAGTAATCTACAGGTTATTCCGGAAATCATGGCGTAGTCAGATATCTGTTAACATTAATTACAAAAATTTGATCTTTTTTTGCTACTAATTATTGGACTATTACATAAACATTGTCTGAGATTATTTTGACAAGATTTTTTAAATATTTTACTAAATTAATCAAATATATTGTTGGGCCGAGATGGGCTATGTTTGGCCGAGTTGGGCTATACTTGGGCCGAGATGGACGTGTACGGGCCGAAATAGGCGATATTTACCACATGTCTAACTAAAAAAACTTTACCTGGAGCTAAACTTAAGGTGTGTGCCTCTGTTTCTACTATGGAAACTTATCTGTAATCTATATTTATATAGTGACTAGATGTAGCTTTTACCCCCTAGCGATGTTAATTTTCCGCATTTCGATGCTTTAAGCATTTTTTTTCTTAATAAATTCGTCCCCTTGGCTTGATTTTTACGCTTTTGCTTTGTTTTTATTTTAATTAACAAGATGATAAGATCATGACAATTTTTTTCGTTTTTTTTTTTGTTAAATTATTTAAAAATAAATTAACTTTTGGCTTCCATTTTTTTACCAAATAAGGAAATATGTGATTTTTACATTTTATAATTCTCTCGTTTTAATTTTTAAAATTTCGTTTATTTTTATTGTACAGTTGTTGTTGATGATGAGTAGAAAATTTTTTGAAATTTCGTAATGTAGATTTTTAAATAAGAAAGTCCTTTTGTAATGTCGCGTCTCTTTATTGCAGTTCTTGAGTCACCTGAATTGTTTTTAATATTTGCTTATAGAAAACACGAAATGAAATATTTAACAAATTTTGTTTAAATGAATGTTAAAAATTGAGAGTACAGTTAACTATTAAAAACTACTGTAAATATTAAGCAAATATTATCTACAATTTCGTAGCAAGTGTGGCCGTAGTCAGCACAAGATTTTAGCGCTATTTGAACATATATTTTGCTTCCGCTTACCGGCATCTGCATATACGCCTTCGCTTCGCCGACAACATAGACTAACACTCTGTTCAAATCAATTTTGTTTTTTGTTACATATATATTTATATTTGTAAGGCCCCGTCAGTTGCCTGAAAATTTAAATAGATATAGTTTTTAGAAATTATATTTTTATATGTTTACGTGTTTTGTTGATGATTTTATTTTATTTTTTTCAGTTTTTTTCTTTGTTGTTGTGTATTTTGGTAACTGACTATGGCGAGTTGGTGAGATTTCTTATTCTTAAAATAAGCAGCGACCTAAGTAGATTATAGGTCTTTAACCTAGTTGTTGTTATTGATATATTTTTAGGACATCTAAAATTTTCTGAACTATGTAAACAGAGTGATTCTAACGTGAGCCACATAAAAAAGGACTTTTTACTCCTTTCTCCTTTTACACGGAAGTTTATCGTAGAAGGCATTTGGGCAGGATAAGTCGAATTATCGTTTACCTGCTTTATTTGTTTATATGGAGAGGTTAACCGCAGGAAAAGTGGATCTTAACATAAGGTTTGGTGCTGATTCGACCTATTTTGCCCATGTTGGTACTACGATGGGCGTCTTTGTATAATATACCGTAATTTGTAAAGTAACTACAGTGTAAATATAGTGGCTCATTATTTTTTCATTTTATCAACAACAATTTTGTGATATTTTTAGTAATGATTGTTATTTAAGTCACATCACGAAGCAGACAACTAGTTGTTTGCGACAACTGCTGAAAAATGGATAAATAGATGTTATTAAAAAACGTCCATATTTCAGTAGCACTGTTAAGTGGATACCGAGAAATATATTGCTTCTAGTTTTACAATTTAATTATCTTACAGCGAAAACTGGTTTTTCTTTCAAATAAAGTGCAATTTTGTTAATAACATAAAGAAAGACTACTTCACAAGCTTTTTTTGAGAGCCACTTTTACAATATTATGTCAGTCTATGGTTTAAATCAAAAAGCAAAATTTTATTAACCGCGAATTTATCCGTGTGGGTTTACGCGTTTATGTTTTATCCTTGCAGTCCCGAGATCGAACCCCGCAAGGAGCATACACTTTTTTTAATTTTATTTTTCTGTTTTACTTTTTTTAAAATAGCAAACCTTAAATAGCAATAAAGCTAAATATAGATTAATACATATTAGATTAAGTCATGACGAAATGACTTCAATAACCTAGGAATTGACAGGACTTTGTAAAAGTGGATTATAAATAAAATTAAAAAAAAAACAAATAGGTTTAAATTCTGTTAAATATCGTAAAATTTTAAACATCGGAGGGCAATGTATTTCCGAGAAATTAAATTTAGGAATTTATCTACAATAATCCTGAAGTAAGGGCGAGGTCGTTCAGCAATACGGAAGGACCTAAAAAAAACTTAACAGATTATTTTTTGAGAAATATAAATTTTATGATTGTATAATAAATATATATAATATAAATATATTTACTTAATTGTCACTAAAAAAATGTCTGTAAAATACATATAATAAGAGTGTATGCATGATATTTAGGACTCGAACTCAATGTATTGGCCCGATTCTTCCATATTGTTGAATACATGGCATGCATGTAGGAATATTTTATACAGGAGAGTTTACCATAGGAGTAGCATGGGCAGAATTGGTTAAAGAAGATACGTGGTCATCTAAACAGAGCTATATAGCTCATATTAAAAAAAAAGGTTTTTTCCGTAGAATCTTAAAGAACAAATTTTAAAAAAATTAAATTGAAATACTATATACAAGAATTAGAAAGAGATGTTTTGCTACACTGTAGCTTTAGCAATGCAAATGACATCTAAGTTTATACTTGACCTTTTCTATTACATAAAAATTATGATAGGAAAAACCCCGAATAGATAAGTGTTATAGAATAAACATATTTAAAAATAATGAGCTATTGATTTTCTGATCATTTAGAATATAGTCTTTATTTTTATATCTATTAATTTCTGAAGATTTTTGCCTTTGTCGGATATAGGTAAAATTTTAAAATTGTCATTAAACTGTTAAAATACATTTAAATCAATGATACTAGTATAATAATAAAAGTATAATAATATAAGTCCGATTATAGCCGAGAAAACCTACCAAGTCGGATTTAGAGAGATTTCCAATTTAGACAGGAAATTTCTTTTTTATGGTGTTACAAAGTTTACCTGCTCGTTTTGAAAAATGTCTTTTTTATGTTCTGCTGTTCTTGTTTGGCCAACTTATCGTGCTTTATGTCCGATATAATATGTTGGCCACACAGAAAGCTCCTTTAAAACAGGAATGGTAGAACATAAGAAAGATTTTTTTTTAAGAAATTAGATCATTCAGCTTACGCGAGCCATAATCCAGAAGGCAAAAAACTTTCATATATTCCAAATGATCAGTTGAAAAACAATAGCTCACTTTTGGTAAATATGTTTATTTTTTGACACTTATATATTCAGGATTTTTTCCATGATTATTTTCATGTAATATAAAAGGTCAAATGTAAACTTAGATTGTCATTCAAGATTGTCATTTTTATGTTCTGCTGTTCTTGTTTGGCCAACATATCGTGCTTTATGTCCGATATAATATGTTGGCCACACAGGAAGCTCCTTTAAAACAGGAATGGTAGAACATAAGAAAGATTTTTTTAAAGAATTAGATCATTCAGCTTACACGAGCCATAATCCAGAAGGCAAAAAACTTTCATATATTCCAAATGATCAGTTGAAAAACAATAGCTCACTTTTGTTAAATATGTTTATTTTTTGACACTTATATATTCAGGATTTTTTCCATGATTATTTTCATGTAATATAAAAGGTCAAATGTAAACTTAGATTGTCATTCTAGATTGTCATTTTTATGTTCTGCTGTTCTTGTTTGGCCAACTTATCGTGGTTTATGTCCGAAATAATATGTTGGCCACACAGGAAGCTCCTTTAAAACAGGAAGGGTAGAACATAAGAAAGATTTTTTTAAAGAAATTAGATCATTCAGCTTACGCGAGCCATAATCCAGAAGGCAAAAAACTTTCATATATTCCAAATGATCAGTTGAAAAACAATAGCTCACTTTTGTAAAATATGTTTATTTTTTGACACTTTTTGTTTATTCAGGATTTTCATGTAATATAAAAGGTCAAATGTAAACTTAGATTGCCTTTCGCATTGATAAAGCTACAGTGTGACGAAACATATCTGCATAATTTATGTATATATTATTTGATTCTTCTTCTTTCTCGTAAGGTAGTGAAAAGAAATAGGCATAAGAAAACCGTATATGGTTCGTTTTTAATAAAAGGATATTTTTATTTCTGTCTATGTTTCTACTAAGGTGTGACTTTCTCTGTAAAAGTCACATATTGTGAAAAAACTTGCTTTGAAACTTTAAAAGCAAGTGTTGATATTAAAGTTATTTATTCTTGTAAATTCTTGTATAAAAATGTAATAATTATTATTTGTATTTTTACTAATAATGTTGATAAGATATTATAGAAGTATTTCCTGCATGTATGCCTTGGTTTAGAAGGTAGTGAACTAATTTGATAAAGTGTGTGATTATTATATTTTAAAGGATGTTGCCGACCACCCTTGCCTTCAACAGTTGGTCAGGATTTGTGTTATATTAAGTTTGTGCCATAATTTCGATAAATCTACATTTTTACTTTACGTTAACGTGTCAGTGATTTCACTAATTTATACTTTGTTTCATGTTTATATTCAAAACTATACCGTTATCGATCTTATTTGATGTTTTTAGTACTTTGTAACATTGTAGTCAAACATTTTGTCAAGTTTTCATGTTCACGATATGTCTTATAGACATGATTAATGATATACTATTGTTTATTAATTATTAATATGTATAAGAATAAACTAATGATGTGATGATGATCAGTAGATCATACAACAAGGGGCTTTTAGGCCCTCATTTTCTGAATATAGTAGAGATAATAAACCATTATGTGAAAATTTTACAAGATTTTTATTTTCCATTACCTGACGTTAATATAGGGTATATAGTTCAGAGGTAGTAAAGGTGCAGTGAAAATACAATATCTGCGTGTTTCAGTATTTTATGGTACGATTAAAGGAATAAAAGAAACATGGTTAACATTCCGAAAAATCAGGAATTTGCCTCATATGTTTCATGTGGCATTTAAAAAAAAAGAGAAATTACATTTGCAGTGGACAGAGAACTTAAAAAAAATAATTCTGTAGTTGAAAAATTTAGTATACGAAATAATTGTAGGGCAAAATCAACGTCATTAATTTTTTGGGGATAAGCCATTACTAACTAGTATAATACTTCGATAATATCGAGACTTCAATGTTACCTAATATGTCCCAATATTGCCAAAGTTCAAAAAAGAAATCATTCCAAAAATTCAGCGTTCAAATCTCGAAGAAGTAGAGGGACTCTACAAATTATTTTAAGCGTAATTAATAACAATTTTAAACCTTGTAAACATATTTGCTATCATGGAAGTATACGCTGATAACATTTTGAAGGCATTCCGAGCCATACTTGTAAAGGCATTTTTTGTTACATTAGGATTCGAAAAATATAAACATGTTTACCTAATAATTAAGTGAATTTTTTGTGTTGAATTTGTTTGGTTTCATTTATTTCATTGCATTATCATGCTTTGAGTTCGCAGACGCGCTAATTTACTCAATTTTCCGAGTTTGAAAAGAGTTACGTGAAGCCAGATTTTCTTTTAGAGAACTCCTTAATTGGGTGAATCAAAACGAACCTACAGTAATGAAATGTTGTCGAGCTGGTTCCAAGAAGGCCAAAATCGACAAGTTAGAGGTACTACATTGCCGAGACAGACTACAGAGAGACAGGGTCGTTATTTAAGGCAACTAGCGCTTATAGATCCATTTTCCACAACAAGTGCAGTTGCGAATCAATGGTTTGATGGTGAAAGACGGAACGTCCAATTTTCCATCAAACGGCATATTCATCGCACTGTGGTGTTATGGTATGGGGTGCCATTGCTTACGGCAGCAGGTCACGATTAGTGTTCATTCGAGGTAGCATAACTGCCCAGCGCTATATCCACGAAGTTTTACAACTACAGCTGCTTTTCTTTTTGGAAACATTGCATGATCCACTTTGTCAGCAGAACAATACACACTTCATGTCGCACGTGTTAGTTTAGACCTTTTAGAAGCGTCCGCTGTAAATTCGCTTCAGTTTCCTCCTCGATCTCCAGACATTTCCCCTATTGAACATGTATGGGATATGATGGGAAGAAGGTTGCAAAATTCATCGCACCCTCTTTACACATTAAAGGCTCTACGAATCCAAATTCAGAAGGCCTGGGATACAATACACCAAAAGGACATCAATCACCTAGTCCAATTAATGCCGCGACGACTTAACGGATATGTAGCGAACAGAGGATTGATTGATTGATTGATTGATAAAATAAATACACAAGTTGAGGTTTTGTCCGCCTCGACACTGCAGCCTACAGGGCTTGTTGTATCTCTTGTGTATTTGTTTCAGTTAAAAGGTTTGACACCTTAGACAGGTGTAGTAGTCTTTACTGATCTTTCTGGTTCCAGCCTCCTGGTGGTTAGTGTCCACCATGAGGTTTTGATTTATCTTCCAGTATGTAAGTGCAGGGCACTCATATATGATGTGAGAGGCTGTCTCCTTCCTCTTCGTCACATAGTCTGCAAATGGGTTCTTTCTATAGATGCCTATAGTGCATATGTTTTCTTAGGGTGCAGTGTCCGTTATTAATCCTGTCACTATCCTAATCTGGTTCCTATTTAGTTTTAGTAGTTCACTTGTCAATGCTTTCGATGTAGAGTAGCATTGATTTACTGTGATTTTGCCTTGGAATGTGGTTCCAGTATGACTGATGTTGTGTTTGAATCCACCGAGTCATGTAGCCACGAACCGAGGCTTTTGGTATTCCAAAACAGGTTCAGGACCCACAAACATTGCTGCGGAGCCTCGCTCAAGGAGTCTGCATTTTCATTGCCCTGTATTCCTCTGTGTCCTGGCACCCAGGGAAAGTGTAACTTTGTTGTGGTTAGCCAGGTTTAGGAGGCATTGCAGACAGTTCCAAACCAACCTTGAGTTGACTTGTTGGGATGCTAAAGCTTTTATGGCCGCTTGACTATCAGAGAAGATAGTAATGTCCCTGCCCTTTATATCTCCTCCCTCAAGTTCTCTCGCAGACAAAGTTCAATGGCATATATTTCCGCCTGAAAACAGTGGCATATTTCCCTAGGAAGCATAAGCATTGAACCTGGGGGTCATACCATGTACTGGTGCCGGCTCCATTGTCAGTCTTGGATCCATCGGTATACCAAACCCGTCTCGCGTTGGCTAACAGGCCAAAACTGGTAACTTGCAAAAAGTTCATAAAATCGTATTAAATGTTTGCCGGCTGAAGTTAGATGAGATAACTGAGGCTGTGAGCATATTTTAACCTAAATTTTAAGATGAGAAAACTATTCGCGCAATTGTTACTTCAAAGCAAAACTCATTCACATTACCATATCAGAAGAGTGTTTGACACTGTTTAAGCTTTTTCCAACTGAATTTCTTCGTTGATTTGTTACTGCCGATAAAACTTGTATCCACCACTATACGTGAGACAAAACAACAATCAAGGCAGTAGATAGCGAGGAGCAAAACCGATTGCGAAGATAGCAAAGGCAATTCCGTAGGTAGTGAAAGTTACGGCAACAATTTTTTGAGATGCCAAAGGCACTAACTTTATGGATATTTTGATAAAGGAAAACCATGAATTCTAACGCCAACTTTCTCGACCAGTTGAACCAAACTATTCACGAAAAACATCGGTTTAGCAAAGAAAAATAAAAATATGTTACCCACAACACACCTTGCCACAAATCGCTTGTTACCTTGGAAAAATTCATCAGTTAGGCCTCAAGCTGGCTTCTCATGCACCTCATTTACCAGACTTGGCTCAATTGGATTTCCATTTTTTCAAATTCGGAAAAAAATTCTTGCTGGTTAAAAAATTGCCTCGGATTTAGACGTTACCAAAAAATGATTTTAGAAACAAGGGTCATTTTAAGAAAAATAATAGGAAACAATAAAGATAAAAGAACCTCGTAAAATATCTATTTTAAAGCAGAATTATAAAAACATTTTAATTTAAAATTGTATAGTAGGAATTTGTGATTACATACTTTTTAAAATTTTCCATTATACCTCTTTGTGTATTAAGAGTGCAAAGTGATACACTGCTGCCCTGAGCGAGAAGTTTTTTTCTACAACCGCAGATTTTATAAAAACATTTAGTAAAAATTAAAGATTATTGATAATCTCAAATTTGACAGCTTAAAACCACACACAACTGTCAAAAACAACAGTTAACAGTTTTTCTATTTTGGTTTTCATGGTAACTTAGCGAGCGTTTAAGTTACTTTGCCTCTCGGCGAGCGACAAAGTAAGAAACCGCACGCTCTTTGGAAAAGTTCAACTTTGCGCTTTCTTGGTAAAGCGCAAACATGGTACTTTTCGTTGGTTGTAGAAAAAAATATTAGCCTTCTGTCAATAAAAATATGTTTATCTAAAAAAAGCTTATCTAAACATCAACAGATGTAGTAGGGCAATATTTTAATTTGGATAATAAGGTATAAGGCCAAGATGCAACTTCGTTGGGTGATTAACCATCAAAAACACTCTTTACTGCCATTAAAGATTTAAACCTTCATTTTTTTCTGCGAACAAGGACATACCGCCTTACCGGACTGGGCTCTACCCTACCTGCAGGTAAACCCGTAAATTAGCTTAAGAAGTTTACGACCGCCGCATCGTTTGATGGCTCTCTCTTGGTCATACCAATAAATAAGTAAAGTAAAAATATGCAAATACGCACCAGAAATATGCAACGTTTTGCAAAACTGATTAAATTATGTAAAAATGCATATATATGCAATTTGCATATATTTTGCCCTTTGCGTATTAATCTACATAAACCCCCGAAAATTGTACCCAGTATGCCCTTTTAAAAAGTGAATATTGACTATGCACTGATTATTTATTGATGAGATTTACAAGATTACTGCGATTTATTGACTAGGAAATGCAAAAAGTAGCCATCTTGTAACAATTTTTCTTAGTATGCCATCTATATTAATACAAACGCGATAAATAACCTTTTTAAAACTGCTATTTTTTAAACAAATGCTAAGGTCGAGCGTGGCCCTTCGATGCCGTAAAACCATTAAATTTCGATTGATTTATATGGCACACTGAGTATATTTGTTGCATCTTTTGGGTCCATTTTCTAGCCAATAAACCGCAGTCATCTTGTAAACCCTGTCAATAAATGATCAGCAGTTAATCAATATTTACTACTTAAAAGGACATTCTGAGCACCATTGGGTCCCTTTTTTCTTCAATGGTTGACGGTCTAACACTTTTATTAATTTTTAAATGGAAAATAAATTTTAAATGGTTTTTTTTTTTTTATTTTTTAACAATTATTTTATTAAAATAATTAACATTACTACCTTGCGTCATGTGGAAAAGTTGAAGAGTTCTTTTTGGCAAGTCTATCTCTAAATGTGATATCAAAAAATAGGAAATTACAGTACTATATACAAAGTCTTTTAAATTAATTAAAACCTCCTAAAATTGTAATTCAATAAATAATTTATTTTCTAACGGAGAAACCGTCTCCCGTGGGGTCCAAGATCCATGGGTAGTTGTTGGGACATTCCATACAGGTGAACAGACGGAGGGTCTCTCCAGGAAGTTCCTTGGTGTTAAAGCAAGAGTTGGGGGGGGGAAACGAAGGTTGTCCCTTAACATCACATTTTTCTTTCCATTCTTGGAAGTCACGGAGACCGTTGAGTTCGGTAGGATTTTGCATCCATTGGACTACTTGTAAGTTGGTTACGAAGTACACGTCATTTCTTGCCAACATTTCTTCAATGAACTTGATGAGTTCTTCCTTGAATTCCTTTTTACTTTTAAGCCAAGAGGCATGGAAATGTAGACCTAGTGGAGCGCGGTTGCTGTTGAAGTGACGGTTGAAGTTATGTCTAAAAGACGGGCAAATTGGTCTCCGGTTTGGATGTTTGAGCAAGAGTCGACCATGTGACAACCAGGAAGGGACTCGTCGAAGGTTGGGTCATCACGTCTGTCGAGTTCGTTCATGACGATCTCCCAAACTGGGTGGGATCTGGAAGGACAGTTGTGAGCGTTACCATTACACTTATGGGGCATTCTGAAGTATAAGGTGTATGGCCAGATGGGTACACGGCCCAAGGAGGCAGTAATGGAAGCGTCATAAGAAAATTGGTCAATATCTCGCTCTTTTTCCTCCCACCCTCAAATAGGGAGCACGTACACCAATGATAGAACCGTCGGTGATGTTTGCGAAACGTTCAATGATCAATCTTCCACCGGCCATTTCAGCCAACCAGTCGTCGTAAGATCCGCTACTCCAGTAGTTAGGATCTTCTTTGTGTGTGAGTGAGAAGACGGCGATTTCGTGTCCTTTACGGTGTAAATCTTGTACGGCAGAGTAGTTAGTGTATTTGTGAGAAACAAAAAATGTTCCTCTGATTTGACATCCGTTAGGGTTATTCCTTTGACCGTTGAAGATATCTTCGTACAAGTCGATGTTGTCGACGTTGACGGCTCCGTTAAAAATGATTGTGATCATTTGAGGTACTTGGCTGGTTCTAGGCGCCGGGATTCTGGTTCCCCAGCTGAGCAGGGAAACAGTCTGGGAGGACACATGAGTTGGGTCGAGTCGGGGGCTCTGTTGGGATCAGTTTCAACAGCTAAAAGAAAGGTAAATTAAATTAAATATTATATTGGTTTCTTCTTATTTGTGAGATGGGCAGCCCAAATACTTAAACTCTATTTTTTTTTTTGCTTGAATCATTTTATTTATGTCTGTGCTTTAAACAATGTTTTTAAAATTTATTATTACGTCAATATATCACAGCAAGCATTTTCATCAGATTCGTCTTTACAGTGGGTTTTCCGTTACAGAAAAGTTCCTTATCGAAAACTCTCCATTTCCACATGGGGTTTCCATCGGGGAAAAATGGTTCGTCGGTTTTTAAAAATGGGAGTACTTTCTTGGTTCTAAAATTATGGTTTAAAATTTTTGTTAAAAATTTTATTTAAAATTTTTAAAAATTCATTTTGATTTCAGGTATTTTTGTGGTTTTGTGTTCGACAAAAATAATACATAAAATAATTTTAAAAAAAGACATTTACTTTCTTCTAATTTTTATTTTTAAATATTATATATTTTTAACCTGCTTTATAAAATCAAATATTAAAATCAATATTCTTGATAAATTGGCGAAGGTAAAATTATTTTTATTACCTACGTAATTTTTGAATAGAGTGTATTTTTTTTTAAATTTGTGTTTATAAAAGATGCTATTTAAATAAATTTACTTTTTTCTAACTTTTATTTTTTAATATTTTATATTTTTAACCTACTATTCTTTAATAATATAATCAAAAATTAAAATCAGTATTCTTGATAATTTGGCGAAGGTTAAATAATTTTTATTACCTACATAATTTTTGAGTACAGTGTTTTTTTGTTTAATGTTTAAAAATAATTAAAAAATAATCAAATTAATAAATATCTTGTTTTTCTTTTAAAAAATATTTATGCATTATTTTAATTAGGCGCTGTTTATTCATTCGATTGGCGTTTTGTACATTATTTACACATTTTTACAAATCGAAATAGAAAGTAGACGTTTGAAAGTAAAAGGACAAACAAGAAAGGAAATGAAAGTTACAGTAAAAATCGAAATACATAATATGATATTAAAACATAACACGTAAGAGAAAATTAATAGGTTAAAATACACATAAAGAAAAGATATAAATGGAATAATATGGTTCAGAGAAATTATACAGGGGGAATAGGAAAAAAAATGGTAAAATAAATGTTGTTCTTAAAAGATATAAGTTTACTTGTTAAACCCATTGGCAAAATAAGTTTACACCGAATAAAATTCCATTTTTTTTAAGTTTTATAAAAAATAATAAGATAGAAATCAACTTGAAGCACTCTAATTCTGCCAAGGGAAAACCCTATAAAGTAACTTTAAAATTGTATCCACCCTGTATGCTAGCGACGAAAATAGTTGTGATACTGTTAAAAAAGGAGATACAAACTAGTTTAGTACGACTGAAAGGCATATCATTATCAAAACATAGTGATTAGTTACAAAAACATACTAGGAAAAGAAGAAGAGAGAAAATACGGGATCAAACAAAAAGAAATAAATAAAAGAGATATTTTAGAGTATGTGTTGTGAGTTCAAAGAAAGTATGTTGTATACAGGGTGCCTTAAAATCAAAGGTAGGTATAATAATACAAGGAAAAGTAGAGATAAAAATTTGATTTTTTTTTGCAAAAATCTATTTAGTTTTTGCTAAAACATTGAGGTTTAGGGAATTAGTTTTTTTATACCTACATTTTGATTTGTAGCACCTTGTAAGTATTATATTGACTTAAGTGTTCAAGTGCGTGCAAAGTAAAGAGTTAAACAATAAAAAACAATAATTTAATCATATTGTTTCATGCAAGAAAGGTGCAAGTTATCTAACAATAAGATGTATACATGCAAAAGTAGGTTTAGTATTTTTAATAGTACACCTCAGGCAGTCCCACATACATGCAAAATACATAGATACATAAGATCATGCAAAATAAGTTCGTAAATCGATTGGTTAGTGTATGAGCTGTTTCTACTTTCTACTGCATATTGTTGACAATTTCTACAATTTATTGTCGATGTGTAAAGCGATAAATTTAATTTTTGGCAAAATTTGTGTCACAACAAATAAGTTATTTTTTTGGGATATATTAATTATTTTGCTGAGAATTGAAAGAGTAGTAGAGAAAAGATATATGTTTTTTTTTTGTCAATATGTATATATATATATATATATATATATATATATATATATATATATATATATATATATATATGTATATATATATATATATATATATATATATATATATATATATATATATATATATATATATATATATATATATATATATATATATATATATATATATATATATATATAAACGGAACTTAAAATAAGAGATTTTGAATTTTTTATAAGAGAAATTAATTTGTTCATGCTTTTGATGTTGATAGTAGAGGGCACTAATTTTTTAGCTTAATATATTGACCCGTTTCTATTTAAAAAAAAAGCTGCTTGCAATTTCGTTACGTCAAAAACATATACTATTTAGGTCTCTAGGAGTAACTGTTTTTGAGATAAACGCACTTTGTGGAACCGTACTTCCTAAGGGAAAATGGTTTTGGCCACAGCCCAAACCTTTGCAAAGTCAGAGTTTTCAACACGCTGATCGTCTCCACGTAATAAACCCGAAACCCGTCTAACTGATTTTGGTGCGGTTAGAGAGGTTTTTGGGTTTTGTGCCTGTGGTGCCTTTGGATCATCGTGTTGAAAACTATTACTTTGCAAAGTTTAAAAACAATTGGTCAAAACCCATTTTCCATAGGAAAATTGCGGGGTTCTTTAAAGTTTGTTTATCTCGAAAACAGTTGCTCCTAGAGACCTTAATCAGGTATACGTTTTTGACGCAGCGAAAATTATAGTAGCTTTTTTTAACAAACGGGTCAATATAGTAAGCTTAAAAAAAGTTATGCTATTTAAAACTACTAGCAACATCAAAAGCATGAAAAATTTGAATTTTTCTTCCCAAAAAACTCCCAAATCCCCAATTTTTTACCGCTATGTCATTAAGTTAAGGAATAAATACAAAAAAACAAAACAAAATTAAAAGTTTGATACTCTGTATCTTAGTTGATATCAACTTTGGGATAAGGAAAGTTTACGTTAATTGCATTATTTTGACCCAAGGAATCTGTTGTTGGTCTGTGTCCCATTACTTCTGGGACACCCTGTATATATTTTTATATGTGACACATATTTTTTTTAATTGTCCAAAACCTATTTGTTTACTGTGGCAAGTCCCTGAGATTTCCAACCTTTTTGATACAAAATTTTGTATGTGGATTTTTAATTTAATTCAGTGACAGCGATTTTTTTTTACTTGTTATTCTATTGAATTAATAAATGATGTGAAATTGATTTAACAGATTATGTTACTATTAATTACAAGTGATGTCATCAAATTTGTAAAGAAAGTGGTTTTCAAATTTAAATTATCAGCCGAAATAATCCAGAAATACAGGGTTCCCTATAATAGATTACCTTTTTTGATACAGGGTGGCCGTCCAACTTTTGAACAAATAAAGATATCAAGATGCGGTTTTCGCAAATATACTTATATTTCTTTAAAGTTTATTCTCGTATCTTTATCATTTTAAGTGACATTCCATTAGCTCAAAAACAAAATGGCCGACTGATATAGGACAACTTTGTTATTTAAATGGAACACCCTGTATATGTTTCAATATTTTTAAAATTTAATCTTTCCCCTTTAAAAAAATGTAACACAAGCTATGGTTATCTTAAAAATAACGCATTTATTGACCTCCAAAGAATTGACTGTATGTCGAATAGGAATATTATTTTAAAAGGATTTTTTGAAAAGTCTCTGCCTGTGGAAACAAAGTTATCTCATTTCCATAACAGCAACAAGCCTCATTGTCAGCCATTGTTGGTCATTTTTGGACAAGTTATTTTAATTAGGAAGCGCAAATGTTCTCGTTAAGCGAAAAAGGAAATGTGTTATTATGTTTGCCGAAACCAAATCAGTAAAAGAAACCCAGCGAAGATTTAGAAACATGTTTAATAAAGCTCCACCAAAAAAAAATTCAATAAAATCTGGTAGAAAATTCGGGGAGTACAGATTTTTTACCCCTAAAAAAAATTATTTAAAACAGAATTTGCTAAATAAAACGTTTTTAAAATTTGGAGATAACTCAGGAAGACCCAAAAGATTGTCAACAAAAAATTTTCAAGTTCAGTCCATATTCTAAACCAGTACAAGAAATCATAAAAAAAGAACTTAAATTAAAGCCATACAAAATTCAAATGTTACAAGAAATAAAAGAAACTGATTTTCCAAAAAGGGTGGAATTTTGCCAGAAATTCAAAATTTAGAAAGGAACAATACAATTTTTGATAGACTAATAATGTCAGACGAAGCCACATTTCCCTCAATGGAAAATTAAGCATAATGCAGGTTTTGGGCCGAAAACCCTCACATATAACGAACACTTAGAGATTCGCCAAAAGTCACAGTCTGGTGTGGTATGTCAAAGAAAAAAATTTATGGGCCTTTTTTTTTCGAACCAACTGTAACCTCTGACTTACGTTGATATGTTGGAAATTTTTTTTTTTATCCCCATGCAAGAAGAAATCTATTGAATTTCGTCTTTTTTTAACAAGATGGGGTTTCACCACTTTAGCTAACATTCAGGTTTTACTGACCAACGTTTTTGGAAACCGGTGGATTGAAGGGAAAAGCCCTATTTCCTGGCCACCTGTTCACCAGTTTTACTGTTCCAGATTTTTTCTGTGGGGAAAAGGTGAAAGAGAGTGTTATACCCATTTCCCCCAAAATTTAGAGCAATTAAAAATTAATATCCGAAACATAATAGAAAATATCTGAAAAATTTTTTAGTCAATAGTTTTAATAAGTTTTTCTTTTTTTAAGTGTCGGCGGAAGGCATTTATTTAAAGGGGAAAGATTAAAATTTAAAAAATATAGAAACTAACGGGGTTCCTTTAAAATAACATATTGTTAAATAAAATCGGCCATTTTGTTTTTATAATGGAAAGTCACAATAAATCGTGAAGGTACGAGAATAAACTTTAAAGATTATATGCATCTGCAAAAACCGCATCTTGATACCTTTATTTGTCCCCAAATTATTCTCGATTAAATGGGGCAAAATATGGCCGGACCCTTATTTAAAAAAAATTCTATATAAGATAAATCAGAACGTGTTTTTTTAAAAATTATTATCTGATATGGCCTTTGGGATTTGCATCAACATATTTTTAATCGAGTAGGCAATTGACACAAAACTAGGAAAAATTGATTTTCGTAAAAGTTCATTTTTCTAATAAAGCATCATTAGGTTGGAGTACATAATTTAATATTTAATTTTAATTCTCATGGATTATTCGGTTTAATAACGAGTTTTCTTGCGTAAAAACATAAAGAGTAACTTAATAGAAGAAGATGAAGCGATAGTACATAACGCTAAAAACTCTAAAAGTTCTGCGAAAGTGTTTAATAGCCGACTCATTTCACTATTTGGGGATTTAAATTGGCTTTTTTTAAAGGGCCCCGTACTTAACTGCACCAGACTTTTTCTGTGGGCTATTTAAAGTCAAAGGTTTTTGGAACTCGTTCAGAAAACATCCAAGATCTTAAAGTCCCAATTCCTGAAGGTCCGGTAAAGATCAGGTTTTCCTTCATCGGTCTGAATCATTTCTTGTCAAATCCAAGTAAGTTTAAAGGTGTATGGAAGCCCAATGCTATGGCCCATTCGATCAAAAATGTCCACCAGATAAAATAACTGCCGAGTTGCCCAGCCGATTCTGCCAATAACAAAATTCCACAAATTTTAATGTGTTGTTTTCTTACCCCTGATAAACGTGTGTAGTTAGGCAACACTTATTTTATAACCCCCATTAGTTTGATTGTTTTGTTTGGTTTAAAATTTTTTGGGGGCAAAATTTTTTTTTAATTGAAAAAACCTTCTTATTTTAGTGATTAGTGTTTATTAAATTGTACTATAATTTTGTGTTCATTGTTTGTTTTATAATACCAAAAAATGATAGAGGTTTTTAGGTTTTTTTCTTGCAAATCAAGGGTAAAAACCCGGCATTTTTACTTTAGGTAAGATTTTTATATTTAAATTAGGTGCTTTTTATGAGATGTAACTTGGGGAAAAATAAAATTTCAATAATGAATTATAAAAATGAAAATTTCATAGGAAATAGCAGGAAAAAGTAAGGGAATCTTAATTTTTTTTTAATGATTTCCACAATTTTTGTGTATTTCGTGGATTTTAAAAAGAAAAAGGTTTACTTTTTTTTATTTTACTTCATTTAATTATTTAGTACATTTTTTAAAGGATCAAAATTATTAATTACTGGCAGACCAGGCAAATTTTAATTTATACAGGTCCCCCAATGAATAAAAAAAGAAATTTAATGTTAAAGTTCCTTTTTCTTTTTCTGTATTTGTTTAAAAAAATTAGATTTTTTTGGTTTTTAAAAAATTTCATTATCAACTTTAAGCTGACATACTGTAGAAAACATTATTTAACGGTTACTGTTGAATGGATACCTGGTACCAAAGGTTACTAAACATTATTAACCACTGTTATTCTGTCTCATGAATGTTTGTTATTAGTGAAAAGTATATGCCTAAAAAGCAGATATAAAAATTTTCACTTTTTAATGTACAACATTTACACTATCTTGCCCTTCTTTTATCACAAAATTGGTGATAAGTACATGAAACTATCAAACAATGTTTGAAATTTAGTTTTAAAAATCGTGTTTTTATTTATTTACTAAGATTTTTGGTAAAAATACAAAACTCCCAAAAATATCGACCATTTAAATAGAAGGCTGTAAAGTGGCGCCATCTATTCTTTCCATATTAAATCAGATAATATAAAATCCAATATCTACAATAATTTTAAATATTCTATGGTAGTATCGTTTAATAACCAACAATTTTGTGCAAAAAAAAAAAAAGAATGCTTGAATTTGACATTTGATGATGTCAACTTTATAGATAGTAACAAAGAATTATAGAATGGCTCTGACCTACTATTTATTGCGCAAACTCCGCGGGGCCAATCCCCTGATTCCCGCTGCCCCAGCTGGACAATTTTTTCTACGATTGGTCATACACTTTAAACTTCCTTGGTCAAATCTTGAAAAGTGCATAGAAGTTAATGGCACTTACTAAAAAGACGTACTTTTTAAAAGTTAATACAGAGAAAGTCTGCCTACAGTTCTTGCTGATAAAGTCAATACGGTGATTTAATAAGATAGCTGACGCTGGAGGCAATTTATGGACTGTGAATCGCCATGAGGGTTTGCGCTTCTCGACTGTGGTTAATGGTTATATTGAAGATTCCATGCAAAATAAAATTGAAAAAAACAAAAAAATTATAAGTTTCAGCACCACAGACTCTTCTGGAAATTCCAATGTTACCAACAAAAAGACTGATATACATAAAAAAAATTAACAGGAGACAATTTACCAGTTTTTAATGTTTTAAAATTGTATTTTACACCCGGTGGTACAAAAAAATCTTTCATGTATTCATAAAAAAATACGCTGTCACCTATGACTTAATTTATTTTTTTTAATTTATAAAAGCAACATTTTGCATCTAAAATTCATTTGGAAATCTCATTTCACAAACAAAATTCGGCACCTTCTAAACCGTTCCTTCACCGCACTTATCGCATAAGTGCGACGACTTACTTTCCAATTTATCGCAATTTGTGACTTTGCCCTTCCAGTCACAAGTTTGTTTATCGATGTCAAACGCCAATCCACTGGGACACGTGATTTGTTTTAAACCAGACTTAGTACACCTGTACGTTAAAAGGACATTTTCTTAATATTAATTTGTTTTGACCAAGAAATAGTGACCATGAACCACGAATTACCTTGTTTGAAGTATAATTAATATTATTCCACTGTAATGAACTTTCGATATACAGGGTGTCTCAAAATATGTGGGTAATCTCTCGGAATTTAATAGAAAACCTAAAAATATTATGACAAGTTCCCATTAACTTTTTTCCTATGAGCCTTACCTACGGAGATACAGGTACATAAAAGACGCCCCTGGAAATGGTTTTTGTTTAAATAACTTTTAAAATACTAGGCGTAATATAATATATATTTTTTTTAATATGATGGTTACTTGATAAGTTTTCTTAATAGGAACCCATTAAATCATATTTGGCTTATTTAGTTTGCCAGGGACGGACTAACTCTGACACAATAAAAGCAATTTTTTTAACATCCTGTATGATAAAGGCTAACAAATTATTTTAAAATATCTTTAACTTAAACTAAAAAAAGGTATTCTTGATTGACATCGATAAAATTAACTGTTTACGGGAAATAAAATATCATGATTGGTATTTTTTTACATTATACAGGGTGTTTTCTAATTGTAAGTCAATATTAAGGAAAGCAATGTTTTGGTCCATTTTAAGAAGAAAACTTTATATGAATGTATGTCCTAAACTTCTTAACTTTTGAGATACAGGGTGGTAATTTTTAAAAATAACTCATTTATTATTAATATCTTTAATACCAATTTAGATATTTTAATAACATTTGGCATACATGTACAGGGTTTTTGATTATATTTACGTGGCTTCTGATGCCTTATTTTAAAAAAAAATGTTTTATATAAAAATTTTATTTATCCATATTTTCTTTGAAATTTCAGTAAAAATATCGAAAAATGGAAAATATAGGCAATTATTTTAAATAAAAAAACCGTTATCCAAAAGTAAAATATCAGACCCCTACGTCTTTATAGGAATTTTAATTTTTTTACAAGGGCGTTCTTAAATATCTGATTTTCAAATAAAAAGAAAAGTGGTTCCAAATTGTTTTGGGGGCAAGAAAATGACAAGTCAAATTTATTAAAAATTTTATTTTAAAATTTAAAAAAAATATTAATTTTAAAAAATTTAATATTAAATAAAACGTTTGGGCAGTTTAAAAATTTTTTCTTATTTCCCAAATTTTAAATATTGATTAAAAAAAGGGATTTTCAAAAAATATATTTCATCTAAAAAATCCCTTTGATGAATTCCAACGATTTTTTTTTTATTTACATGACAATGATGAACATAAATATGCTTAAAGTCCTTTTAATTTTAATATAAACATCCTTCCAACAAGAAATGCAAGAACAAGCAATCCACTGAAAACACAACTCAGTGGCGAAAAATGACTAAACATTTTGTGATTACTAAATTTTGGATTAAATATCTTCCCATCTATTTTTTAATAGCGGAAATGGCTGTGAAACTTTACTTACCATTCTCGACAATCTACTTGTGTCAAAAATAATTTTCTATTTTAATGGAAATTAAAACAAAAAACAGCCATCTTGATGTTGCTAGTGACCTACGTTGCGTACTTTTAAAGATAAAAACCCAAAAATTTCCTTTGTTAAATATGCGCACCATACTTCGCATTAGATTAGATAAGTGTTCAAATGTCATGTTTATAAATAATTTTTTTAGTAAAATGAATGTTTCTGTATAGTCGAGGGAAGTGAGGGGCGCGACCACTTCTTAATTTCAAAAAGGGGGCACTATAGAAAAAAGTTTGGGAACCACTGCTGTATAATGTAAAAAAATACCAACCATGATATTTAATTTCTCGTAAACAGTTGATTTTATTGATGTCAATCAAGAATACCTTTTTTTAGTTAAAGGTCAAAGCTATCCAAAAATAATATTGTTGAGCCTTTATCATACGGGTGTTAAAAAAATTGCTATTATTGTGTCAGAGCTAGTCCGTCCCTGGCAAACTAAATAAGCCAAATATGATTTGATGAGCTTATTTTAAGAAGACTTATCAAGTAACCTTCATATTAAAAAATATTAAATTTCTCCTAGTATTTAAAAGTTATTAAAAAAAAAACGATTTCCAGGGGCGTCTGTTATGTACCTGTATCTCCGTAGGGAAAGCTCGTAGGAAAAAAGTTTATGGGAACTTATTATAATATTTTAAGGTTTTCTATTAGATTTTAAGAGTTTGCCAACATATTCTGTATGTAAACCTTAGTATTTTTAAAATTTGGAAAATATTTATTTGGATTTTTTTTTGTTTAACGAAACAATGCAATAGTTTCTGAGTTATTATCAAAAATCAAAATGGCTTCTTTTTTTGGTTTTTTGTTAATAACGGCTTTTTCAGATTTGCGTTCCGCGTTGAGCCTTTTAACTATTTCTCTCAGGAAACACACTTCTCGATTAGACTAGTGGATAACGATAGAATTAATATCACATTCATAAAAAGCAGAAAAGGATTTTTTTTTTAACGTTTCTCGGTATAATTGAAACTGCATCACAACTCATATCGATCCATGGTCACTTTTTCTTCCATATCGACTTACTCTCTGCTTTATCGCAATTTTTAACATTCGTTTTCCAGTCGCAGGTCTGTCGATCGACGTCGAAGGCCAAACCGACTGGACACCGAACTGATGCCAATCTGGTGACGCCGTTATTATCGCTATTAAAATCGCACCTAAATCAAACAGAAACTTATTACGACTCTGTATATACAGGTTGTTTCTTAAATATTGCGAAAAATTTTCAGACGGACTCTTAAAATAAAAACACAAAAAAAGTTCCTTTATACATATCTTCTAAACTTCTTAACTTAAAAGAATGCCCTGAAAAACATCAACATCTTTTCCAAATTTCTTAAGTTTATGTTTATCGACATTTTTTATATAAAAAAAAATCAGAATTTTACCGCCCTTAGATTCAAGGGCTTTTTTTGTATTTTCTTTTAAGTTATCCATCTGTAAAATTTCTAGCAGTATTAAAGAAACACTCTGTATAATACAAAACTAACAAAAACAATTTTTATATAAGTTTGGTCTGTAGACTCGATAGAAAAAAGTAAAAAAATATAAAAAAAAAAACTGTTTTTCATTGTTGTAAAGCCACATGTTTATAATTTTTTGGTTTTTCAGTGGCTTACTTTAAGTACGACAATTCAATAAAGAAATACTATAGCGACTCTATAAATTAAGCAATTTTTTTTGCAAAATCTGTCACGTGGATCAGACATATTTTTTTAGATATTGATGGTCTTTTATTTTGTGTAAAACTTTTATTTTTTTTATTACATTTAGGCATGTTAGAGAAACAATATATGTTTAAACTGTAGCATAATTTTAGATTGACATTTTTCTTATTTTTTAATCCGAATCGAAAATACCCTGCACCTTTTTGCGTTTATCTATCGAGTCTATAAGTATACTAATAAGTTTCAATGAAAAAGGGTACAAAGCACAATACAGTATAACTATTAATTTTTTAAACCATTGGACAAAAATCTTAAAATACCAAACATACCAGTTTACAAATAGAGAAACCTGATAAAAAAAAATCAATTTTAAAAGGCCATGTTAAGCAAGACTTACATTACTGAATATATTTTTTTTTTACTTATAAGAACTAAATTTCTTTATTTCTTAATATTTTTTAAGTTATTATTTTTAAGAGTGGCAAATGATCTTTATAATTTTCTGTACCGTGCTTTTCCCCATAAAACTTTATAAACTTAAAGTAAAATAACTAGAGTACTTGTGTAAGTACACACGTTGGGATTCAGTGACCTTATTAAAAGTAAAAAATTTGTTAATTATACAGGGTGTCCCAGAATATGTGGAAATCTCTCAGAATCTTATAGAAATCCCAAAAATTTTATGACAAGTTTCCATAAACTTTTTTTCTACGGGCCTTTCCCACGGAGGTACTAAATAACTTTTAAATACTAGGCGTAATTTAATGTTTTTTTAATATGATAATAACTAGATAAGTGTTCTTAAAATAAAGTCATTAAACATATTTAAATATTTATTGAGGGACGGGCTAGCTCGCATAAAAGCAATTTTTACTCCTGATGACAAGCTCAACGATATTATTTTTGAACTCTAACTTAAATAAAAGGTAATTTTTTTGATCGATAAAATCAGCTGGTTATAGAAATATAATATCATGTTTGATATTTTTTACATTATACAGAGTGTTTTCTAATTGTACGTTATATTAAGAAGGAAATTTTTTGGGGCGATTTTAAGAAAAACTTTATATGGACGTATGCCCTAAACAGTCTTAACTTTTAAGATACAGGGTGGTAAAATTTTAAAAAATGAATCATTTATTATTAATATCAGTAATACCACTTTAGATATTTTAATAAAATTTGGCATACATGTACTAGGTATTAAGAAGCATTTTTTAGTGCACCAGATTTTTTTTTTTTGCCACAAATTCTGTACGAACGCTACTGGTGGAAATAAAAAATGTGGTACACTAAAGAATGCTTTTTGATATATAGTACATTATATTTATTTTAAATTTTATTTAAATATCTAAAGTGGTGTTACAGATATTAATAATAAATGATTTATTTTTGAAAATTTTACCACCCTGTATCTCAAAAGTTAAGACGTTTAGGACATATGTTCATGTGAAGTTTTCTTCTTAAAATGGACCCAAAAATTGCTTTCTAAATATTGACGTACAATTAAAAACACCTCGTATAATGTAAAAAAAATTACCAACCATGATATTTCATTTCTCGTAAACAGTTGATTTAATCGATGTTAATCAAGAATACCTTTTTCTTAGTTTAAAGTTAAAGCTATCCAAAAATAATATCGTTGAGTCCTTATGATACAGGGTGTTAAAAAATTGCTATTATCGTGTCAGAGCTAGTCCATCCCTGGCAAACTAAATAAGCCAAATATGATTTAATGGGTTTATTTTAAGAAGACTTTTTTAGTAACGATCATATTAAAAAATATTAAATTACGCTGGTATTTTAAAAGTTATTTAAACAAAAACGATTTCCAGGGGCGTCCGTTATGTACCTGTATCTCCGTAGGGGAGGGTCATAGGAAAAAAGTTTATAGGAACTTTTTATAATATTTTTGGGTTTTCTTTTAGATTCCGAGAGATTGCCCACATATTCTGGGACACCCTGTATATTTCTTGAATATTTACATTTATATGAAATAGTAAGAAAGCAACGAATTATATGCTTAAATTAAGGTTAGCTTGTTGAATTAAAAATTAAATGTTTACTTTAGAATAAAAAGCATTTGCTTACATCCTCAACAAACAACTTATTAAAAGTCAGTCTTTTGAGAACTTGTTGAACAGTCTCGATTTTTTTTTGTGAAAAACAACTAGTAATAACAAATAAACAAAATATATTATATTTATTGCACTTTTTTAAATCTTTTTCAAAGCTATAAAAAGGTATTTTTCTGAATAAATTACCTTACTACATCCCTGCAGTCTCCTTCTGTTGATAACCTAAAATACTCGTCGGCTGGCCTATTTTGACATAATTCTTCTGAGGTCGGGTCAGCGTCTGAATCGCCTTCATCTTGTGCGAAAGCTGCAAATTGCAAAGAACGTCATAAGTAAAAAAATAATTACCAATTTCCATATATCACTTTTATTCAAATTATGTCAAATTAATTACTAATTAGTCAATCGATCACCTATGTACTTAATCACGTTATCGACATTATAGCTTCACGCTGTATATAGAAACCTGTTTTGTATCAAATCTTGAATACCACAACTTTCGATTGACCCAGATTTCTTTATTTTTAAATTTTTTTTACGTACACTTTTTGTAAAAATATCTGTGTTTATTGATAAATACTGGTTACAGATAGATTTCTTTAGTAAGATACGATTACATGGATTTTTAGAGCATCTCATGAAAGAATAATCATTGTTAGAGAAATCTAATAAATAAAATTAAATAATAGTTATTTTACTAAGAAAGGCATTATTAAGGGTGATTCTTGATCTCGGCCAATTATTGTCGATTTTTTATAACAATTTTTTTGATCAAATATTTTCACTTTTAATACAGGCAAGGAAGCATTTTGGCGCGAAATTTTTTCGTTCTACATGAATTTACCTGAAATTTTTATAAATTTTTACCCTATCTCGGGATGGAAATTTTTCATTACATTTTAAATACAGGAATGGACAAAAAGAGTAATTTTAAGTAAAAAATGTTCCATACATTTTTGTAAACCTAATACTTTTCGAGTTATTCGAGATTGAAAGTAACTTTTCGACGAAAAAATCGACGTTTTTAATGGGTTTTTCGGATAACTCAAAAATATGCATTTTATCAAAAAAACTGTAAAAGCAAAATTGTAGCTTATAAGCAAACTAAAAAAACTATTTTTAATATTTTTTACAACTAATAGGGACCGAGCTACGGCTTGTTAATGGTTATCTTTTGTTCGTCAAATGCTTAATTTAAAAGATTCAAAGTCAAATAGCGGAAAAACTTTGCATTTTCGAAGGAAAACTTATAATATCTTTTTTAAAGTCTATAATTAGAGCATTTTTTTGTTAAAAAAAGTTTTTTGCATAAAAATTAAGCAAGTTTTGATAAAAATAAGGTGGCTCCTACTTTTTCACGAAAAATTCAGTGAAAACAGCCCCCTAATTTCCTTCCAATTAAAATTAATGTTTGCCTTTATACGGTTTTTTTATATAATATGTATTATCAATACATCCTAAAAGTTAACCGATTTAAAATGCTTAATTTTAGAAAAATTAAAGCCTAAATTCAAAACGATTTTTCGCAATTTCGTAAAAAAGCCCTTTTCTTCAAAATATCTCCAAAAATGCTAGAGATACTAAAAATTGGTGGAGTACCAAATTGTAGCTTTTTTGATTACAAAATTTTCCTTGGCATAGATTTTCTGTACAATAAATATTTGGCTAGATATGGCCGTTTAAAGCCTCTATTTACAAGCGAGCACCACCTTATTCCAGCCCTTTAAACTTACCCCATCTTAAAACTAAGGGATTTAAAAGAATTTTATTAACAAAGCCTTGTAGCTTTTGAAAACCCTACAAAATCATTTTAAAAAAACTTTCTATCTTTAAAAATGAAGAAACTATGTTTAAAAAACCAATATTTTTTTGAAAAATTCGAGCATAATAATCGTAGGTATACTTTGCAGTCCAATGTGAATATGCGGTGTATCTTTGTGTAAATAAATTTTTGTATAAAATTCTACTTTTTTTTTGTTTATATCTATTAAATTAGTTTATAAGAATTGCGAAGTTGTAAGGGGTGGTTTTTAAGGAATGCAAATTGGCAAAATAATAAAATTGGTAATATTTAAGGCAGTAACATGTTTATTAATAACTTTGTCAAGCTATTTTTTTTGTGTATTTTTCTTTAAAAAGCTTTAATGAGGGTTGATTTATAAGGGGTCAAAAAATGCAAAATAAAATTAGTACATACTTAAAGCTACAGCATTTTAAAATAAAATTACTATGATATATTAATAATTTTTTAGGTAACTTTTTTACTTTAAGCTCTAACAAAGGTTAAAATATTCTAAACTTTAATTTTAAAGCGTACAACAATTATTATTTAACGAATCTAAACCAAATTTAACCCATCTTAAGGTTTAAAATGTTATTTTATAAGTTTGACATTAGTGAACACTACCACTCTTAAAAAACGAAAAACGTCCATCGGCATGATATAGAACTTAAAGTAAAGGGTAAGATGAGCCTAATTTTAAATTTTTATGCAAATCAAATCAGGACGAAAAAATTGCGAGGTTTTGCCATTTTTTGTGCTTTATTTTCTGGACTATTTGTTTTTTTAAAGAAAGAAATAATGAACAACATTAAAAATAGTGTATTCTTTTTAACACTTAAGTATACTTTTTATAATATTATGCTGTGTATACCAAAAAACAGTTTTACATATTTATAAATCGAAATGACAAACATAAACACCTCGTTTACCTTAACATTTTTACATAAATACTTTGCGTAACTACCAGTATTGCTCGTAAATATCGCCATCGAGCATTGAAACCGCGTTACAAATAAAAAGTGTTAATAAAAATTAATATTAAAATTTATTATTGCAAAGAACCATGAAAGAACCTCACCCCAGAGTCACCTTGCCTATCCTTTTAATTTACGTATAAGAAAACATTTCTCTATCTAGGCACAAACTGCGAGGAAGAATTTTAAATTGTAAATGTCACTTAAATTGCAACATTTGGTATTTACCACTTGGTAATTGAATGTGTTATAGTGACATTTCAGAAGGATGAAATAAGAAAAAATTCTTGGAAATAATTTAACTCCACAAATAGAAATATATAGGGTGAGATTAAGTCTCCAAATTATATTTATGTTTGGTTATCATATAAATTGGTATGTTATGATGATAGATAGATCTGTCACCAACTTGTTAAAGCCAAAAAATTTAAAAACAATTATCTGTAAACATTTGGTATATTATTAAGAGAATTTTTTAGGGGCAAAAGTTTATTATGGTAAATAAAAAATATTCCCATAGAAATATTATGGTATTAGAAATAATATCAGTGTTTGTGAAAGGTATAATCTTCCCGGCAGGGTTGGAGACATCATCTGGTATACGAATGGTTCCAAAACCAAGCAGCATTTGGATTTTATGATTCCTAGGTTACGAAATAGTAATTTTTCTAATTTTGACATTTTAAATGACACTTTTGTAAAATATCTTACATTTCATAACTAGTTACGAAATGTAAAGCTAGTTAGGAAAAGTAAAATTTTTCGCAACTGGGTAATGAAAAGTAAAATATTTGATAACGTCAATGAGTTTTGAGAAGTTTTTATATTTTTAACTTGAATTAAAAAAATCATTATATTTAAAATTAGAAAAAATATTGTGTGAGACGCGTTGAAAAACTCTTGCTTTGCTCGTTCCGCAGAAATCTGCTCGTTACAAAAAATAGTGCTTTTCCAACTAGTTGCACAAATAACTAATATGAGTTATGAAAAATAGCGTTTTCAACGCGTCTCACACAATTTTTTTTCCAATTTTGAATATAATATGATTTTTTTTAATTCAAGTTAAAAATATAAAAAACTTTTCAAAACTCATTGACGTAGTCAAATTTTATCACAGTGTTACTTTTTACATAGAAATTAATCTACAGTTTTTTTACTTAAATTTAATTATAGAATACATTACTTCAATCAGAAACAAAAATCTGGTTTTTATCGGTTTTATTAAAGTAAAATTCTTTAAATCTTAGGATTTTGACAGGTTTTACTGTTTTTATATTTACTTAAAAATAAAATTGACTTTAAATTAAATTTAAAGTTGAATTTTCTTAAAGTGTGTATAAACGCCCTATATATTTCAAAATTACTAATTAATTTATTAATTATCTGCTTAATAAGCCTAACTTTAGAAAAAAAATTTCAGTCAAGAGTTGGAAAGTGTTATTCTAAATTTTATATTTTGCAAATGATAACATTCTTTTACATAATGACATTTTATAAACTAAAATTTTGTCAACCATTTCTAAATTGTTTTAAGAAAAAGGTTTTATGTTTTATATTAATTTACTTTAAAAGTATAAACGTTAAACTCTAAATATTGAAATTGTAAGTGCTGTTTATCCATATACTTTAAATTTCTTTGAATGAATATTTAACATTACTAGACTTATATAACGTATAAGAATGACTGGATAAGTGGTATTACTTTAATTGTAAATTTTTATTTTACTCTTAAACAGCTTAAAGTTTCGACTCGAATTACAAGCATTTACTTTTAAATAGTTAAAGTATTAATAAATATACTGTTATATGTAAAATATTTAGATATAAGTGTTTATTTGTTAAAATTAGCAAGAACTATTTTTATATTTGAATTGTATATTAGGTTAAACATTAATCTTACTAATTTATTAATTACGCATTTTAAATGATATTAAAGTATAAAATAGAATGTTTCACAAAGGTTCTAAAATATTCTATTAAGAATAATATAAGTTTTCTTTCATATTCTAATTAGTTTAATGGAAAACTTCTTATCATACATGATTAAGTTGTTTGTTTTTACTAATTTTAAATATTTTAAATTTCATGTATAGTTTAAATGAACCTAATTAAGCTATTTGCTTTTTATTTATTTACCGAAATTTTTATATAGTGTGGTGGGGTTACTTTTAGAAATATTAATAGAAAATATTTTTTTAAATGTTATTTTATGTGAACTTTATAGGTCCAATCCTAAACTGGAATTAGAGACATCAACAGGCAAGTAGAACGGAAACCTCTTTAATTAGTTGAGATGGTTAAATTTTGCAAGGGTTAAAAAACAGGTTTTTTTTTAATTTAAAAAAACGCTACTTAAATTGATTTATTAAAATCGGTTTTGACGGATAGTTTATTATCAACTTTATTCATATTTAGATATTTAAGCGTCAACATTTAAAAAATTATCGGTCTAATGGAACGGAAGTTTAATATTAAGTAACGTTATTTTGTTTTGTTATTGTTAATTAATTTCATTACACAGATCACGTTTTAAAGCTTTACTAGAATTACCGTTTTCTTACTCGATAGTATTGAATACAAATAGTGCTTAAGTCAATAATACATTTTGAGTTAAATGGCTCCGAGCTATAGGCATAAGTTTTTGATAGTTTTATAATATGCTTGAATAAGTGATTGTGTTTGTTCTATTAAATTAAAATATAGAAAGTGCACAATCATGTTGCGTGTTGTGGTTATAGGAGGGATTTCTACACAAACAAAACATTTGGAAATATTTAAAAATAGCCAGGTTGCAAGACATGGATCTTTTAAAATCACTTGTCTTTTTTTTGTATTATGAGACTGATGAAAATGGCGGCAATCACTTGATATCCAAGAACGCGGACAAGATGGAAATTTGGGTCTTTACAATGTATACGTCCGCGGGGAGGGGGAAAAAGTAAAATCAAAACTTTTAAAATGGTAACTTTCGAAATGTTTAAAATTATTATATCCACATAATGACATTTTAACAGATTGATATCTCTCTCCTCAAGAACTTCTTCGGATAGTTCAGTTTCAGGAAGTTCTAAAGGAAGATGAATGCGATCCCATCGAAACGTCAACCAATAAACACAACCACACGGGATACCCAAGGAACACAAATATATATATATATATATATATATATATATATATATATATATATATATATATATATATAATATTATAATCTAAAACCATTTACAAAGATACATTTCAAATCCATAGCATTGCGAAAGATTGCTTGGAATACGTATATTTATATACCAACAATTAATTTAAAAATTTATTTTTAATTGCATTAATAGTTTAACATTACCCTTTATTATAATAACTTTAGTATTTTAGAAGCAACAAAACCATTTTTACAAAAGTATACATTTCAAATCCATAGCATTGCCGAAAGATTGCTTGGGTAATACGTTGTATATTTATATACCAAAACAATTAATTTAAAAATTTAAATTTTTTAATTGCAGTTAAATTGGTTTAACCCATTACCCTTTTATTATAATATTTTATTAAAAAACAGAAAAATATTTAATATATATAAAACTTCTATGATTAACTTTGATGGTGCAGTATACTTTCTCTTTTCCTGATAACATATATTTTGCTTTCTGCATGAAAAAATAAATTTAATAATCAAAAATTAAATTAGCCCTTTTAGTCCTTAAGTCCTTGAATATTGCACGCTTTCCCTTCCCCTCTACTTAAATATTTATGCAGTAAATAAAAAATGCAAATCATTCACAGTATTCACACTTAAAATAACCTAAATGAAAATATATTTTACTAATTTTAAAGGTAAAATGAGGAAATGAAAGTGTATAAATGTTTTAAATAATTATAACAAGAAGCTAAAAGCTTTGGCTTTTAATATTTAATTTGTATTAAAATATATATTTTAAAGTTAAATATTGCATGGTCCTTCGAAACCAATTAAATGTCAAAGAAATTTAAAAAAAAACCCGGAAAGTACATATTTAAAAAATACATTTTGGGTAATGCCAAATTGGTATTATTTTGCAAAATAAATAAAAAAAAAAAAAACAATACATCAATGTAAAAATGTCACCAAAAGTCAAAAGGGTACTCACCTACGCCTAATAACAAAAAACACAGCCAAAGTATTTTGGCATCCATGATGATGGATCGGTCACTAGCCAAGAAGTGACTACGAGTCGGTTATATATTTATACTACGTCCTTTTTTTGTGTGCGCATGTGTCCGGTATGGTTCTTCGCCTTTGCAGTACCAACACTTTCACCTGACCAAACTCACTTCTTACAGCCAAATGGAACTCTCGTCAATAGGTGACTCTACTTTATATTATAAGAATATTTTCGACTTCTGCTGTGCCTGCGAACCTACGAGAAAATCGCCTGCAAGAAGGCAGCGGCGGCGCTGGCCCGGGACGCCTTTGTAGAGATATGAAAACGAACTCCAAATATTTATTATTTATTAACTCTTTTATTTGGTAATTTTTTACTTATCGGGACCACGACCAGTTTTATTGAAATTTTGTATACAAAGGTTTTTTGGGGCGCTGATCACGAATCTAAAGTCAAATTTTGTCGGAAGCTTTCAGTTTTTCAGTTATAACACTCTACTTGGACCCAAGCTCAAAAATGGACAACTTTTCCAAAATTCCTCCTTCTTAAACCTGGTCACAGTCAACCTAAATGATTTTTTGAAAGAACACCTTTTATTTTACAGGATAAAACTCATTTCCACAATTATTTACTTGTTAGTTTAATTAAAAAACACATTCAAAAATTTAATTTTTATATTCAAAAACAATCAACAAAATTATCTAGGGATTTTTAGACAGATAAGTGGGTAAAGCTGAAAGTCGCCATATTTAAAATTTAAATTGTTTTACCAGCATTAAATACTAAAAAAAATAAAAAAATATCTTAAAATGGAGAAATCAGCAAAATCTTTAAAAAGCATTTAATTCAAGTAAAAGCATTATTTTTATTAATTTTTTTAAAAGGTGCATTATGATAAGGGTGCATAAAGATTCCTACAGTTATATTGCAAGGTGTTTTTATTTAGAAGTTAAATATTAATACAAGTAAGGTAGGGGTGCATTTCCCTTAATTTTAATTTGTTGATGAGGCATATATTAAATAGGTAATTAACATTTTCTTTTTTAAACACAAACAAAATAAATGCTGTTAATGTAAACTCCATTTTTACGCAATTAAAGTTTAAAAAGTAGGCACTTTTCAATTCTTTTTCACGTTAAACCACGTCTTAAAAATACCCAAAGACTTTTCTTGCCCTTTTAAAAAATATTTTGTGTCGGTAGTGTTTTTTGGAATACCGACTAAAAAAACGTAAAAATATATGTATCTTAATAAATACTAAATGTTTTACCGTAAAATCATTTAGTTTGGCTGTGACCAGTTTCAAAAAGGAGGAATTAAAAACTAGAAGTGTCCGACAAAATTTGGATTCAGATTCGTAAAAAATCCAGGTATACTAAATTTCAATAAAATAGGCCTTGGGCCCAATAGGTAAAAAAATACCTTTTATTTTTTTTTGGAATATTTTAGAAAAAAATTATTTGGCTCTTCTCCAGAATAAAGAAAATATATATGTTTATTTTTAATTCTATAAAAATCTAAAGGTTTAGTATATTGTGAAGGGATAATCTACCCTTGCGAAAATATAACTTTAAACATACAAATTTTTATTTTTTTTTTAATAAACGAACTTAATGAAAATTTAAAAAAATATATATTTTTAAATTGCTGTTTTTCTGATATTTAAAAAAAAATGTTACTAAAAACAAATTAAATTTAAATTCATTTACAAATTTAATATTAAGGTACGACTACACGTAGGTTTATTTTGGTAATTTTTTACGTTAATTTAAAAAACATACTTTTTTACTTTAAATATAGTAACATCATTTTGGCACTAATTTAATGTAAATTAGCCTTTTGTCAAAAAATATAAAATTTTAATACCTTATAGCTTCTTAGACCAAAAGAAAACCATTTATCATTGCCAAAACTTTTTACCTCTACTGGGCGTATTCAAAAAGGGGATTAAAGTAAGCTTTATTGACTTTTAACACTTCTAATAAAATTATTGTCTATACTTACTGACAACTATTAAGATGAAACGAAAATCAATAAAATAGTAGCAATCAAGTAAAAAATTTTCTAGGTGTTTAGACCTTACTTTCAAATTTCTTAGAGTACAGGGTGTACCCAAAAATTTAGATTTACTGGTTATTTTTTTTTAGACAGTGGGTATTTTCTTTTTAAATAACCTTTTTTACCATTCTCAAAACCTTCTAGCTCTACAGGGGGTATTTAAAGAGAGGATATAAAATGAGCCATATTGTTATTTTTACTCCTATTGAAATTATAATCTATAGTTAGTGACACCTATTTAGATGATACAAAAAACAAGAGAATAATAGCGAATAAGTAGAAAATTGCCTAGATATGCAGACCTGAACAAATACACACTTTTTAAAACCTTCGGGAATACAAGATAAACCCAGAAATAGGACCAAAAATATAATTAGTTTTAGTTGTTATCTTTTTCCAGACGGGAAATTATTGACATTAAATATAATATCAAAGGCAAGAAAACACTTGTGTTAGGCTTGCCAATACTTCTTATCTCTACTGGGTGTATCTAAACAATGGGTATGAATTGGACCACATTATAATTCTACTACTATTATAGATTTTATGTATGTTGTATGTGTAAAAAGTAGTTTAGAAGCATTACGAGCATTATCAGCCTGTCGAACCAACGAGCCTTTGTTACTTTGTTGGACTGATTCTCTTATTCAGTTGCCAATTGCCTTTGATTTCTTTAAAAATATTAAAGCATTTTCCACTTTAAATTAGTTGTTTTTAAAAACTGTTCTGCAAATATCTACAAAAATTAGCTCTCAAAAAGTAAAGATAAGTGAAATTAATTTTTCTCTCTCTTAACTATTTTTCCTAGCAACTCATTAAAACAGCAAAAAATCCAATTTATTATTAAAATTATTTACGTTGCAAAATACTATGATATTTTCAAAAAAACTTACATTTTTTGTAGTTTCCTGATTGCAAAAAATAAGAAATTTAATAAGCACCCCACTAACATAAAAATGAAAAAAATTATTAATTCATATTAGGTTATTTTTGCAGGTTTAACATAATCTAATACTAATCATATTTTTCATTTTAAATTTTTTATTTAATACTTTTTTTATATTTTTTTGCATTTAGAAAACCCCGAAAAGTCGAGTTTTTTTTTAAATATAATATTCTATTTTGCAACGTAAATAGTGTAAGTGTTAAACATGCATTTTTTTTTTTTTAATGAATTACCAAGAGCAATAGTTAAAGACAAAGCAACATCAATATTACTTATCTTTACTTTTTGAGAGCTAATTTTTGTAGGTATTTGATAGAGATTACGGAAATAACTAAGAGTTTTTGAATACAACTGATTTAAAATGATATTCTATTTAGTTTTTGTTTTATTTAAAAAGTTGTTAGTAACTCTAGGCAATAATTCCAATAGTAGATATAAAGAAATCAATGTTGATCCACTTTTTAAATACGCACAGTAGATCTAAAAATATAATAAATAAATAATTAAAAAGATTTTGATATTAGTATATATAATGCCAATAATCCACTGTTTAAAGAATATAAACAGTAAACTTAATAAATTTTTGATTTTATTTTTAGGTATAGCTAGGCAATTTTTTACTTTTTTGCTAATTATCTATCATTTTAATATTTATCAGTAACCATAAATAATTATTTTATTAAAGGTGTGAAATAATAATCATGTGAATATGAATTTCACCTCTTAAATTCACATATATTTTAAAGGTTCTTTTTCAGCTAAAGCCAAAATTCGGTATTATTGGAGTTATTATTTATAAAAAATAAAAAGAAAACTATTATTTTTTCATAACTTCAATGTTGCTTAAAAAATATTTTTATTGTGTTATTTGTGTTAATTTTACTCTTTAAAATGTCAATCAACGTCGAACTCTTAAAATATTATTGACTGTGTATATAATATACTATGCAAAATATTTTGCATAGTATATTATACACACATTAAACATACAGAAAGGTGGTCATTTAAAATATTTTTTACCCCACTAATAACGAAACCTAGGAGAGTATTTATATGGTATTAAATATCTACACGATCGTTCACGCATAATAATAAAACTACGCCACTGCCTTGGTCCCACCTTCATTCCTGCTAACGACGTATGTATAAAAGGATTTCTTGCAAAGGTACAAAAGCAATTGAACAATGTATGTATAGTAATCAGTATAAGAAGAGAAAGGATAATGCTTTTAACAATATTTTTTATTTGTTTGTACCATTTTTTTATTTATGATGTCGAAAATCTTAAGAAATGGCTACTGATATTTTCCAATTTTTGTTACTCATCCTAATGAGTGGACTAGTTAGCGACAAAACCATATACAGTGTGTATACTTAAGTTGAAAGCATATGGAAACCTTTTTTATTATTAAGTTTACGAAAAACAGTTATTCTGGTAAAAAGTTCTGCACGGTCCAAAACTTAAAATGCAACCATTAGATATCAATTTTTTTAAGCCGTATACGAGGTTTGTCAAAAAATATGAATTTTACTCAAGAGTTAAGTACCTTTATTTTTTACAATGCAGAAGAAAGTTATAAAGTAAAGTTATTTTAAATTAAAAGTTATATTAAAATATGCAATTACAGCTATTTAGCATAAAAATTTAGGATTGGTGATTATTTACTAATAATTTTTCTATTCTTTTTTTCTATTTTTTCTTCGTGATTTAGTAAACTTGCCATTTTTACTGTAATTTTACAAATACGAACTTGACACACAATGTCAAATATTTTATGTCAGTGCATCCTAGATTACGTTAAATTGTATCAAGCCAGAACAATAGGCGTTTTTCATGATTTTTTTATGCAATAAGCTTTGCAAAGCCACATGAAAATAAAGGCCAAAAATATTTTTTCCCGATTTTTTGGCCTCCGGAAACGCTTAAAATCAATTTTAAGTTTCAATTTTGTAGGCCCGTGACGTAACGGCCTAAATTTTCTATTGGTGGAATTTTGCTTTGTTGTCAGCTTTTTGTTATTTGATACGCCTGTCATCAAATATCGATACACGCAACATCTACAAAGTTGGCGTTTCCTGTCAATTGTCATATTGTCAATGTCAACTGTATAACCTGTAACCTCTAATATTTATGAATAATTTCTAATTTGTAAATAGGTGTGTTCTTTCCAAATATTCCAATTTATTACTATAGTTATTATTATCGCCAAACTTTCCTTGATATGAACCCTTTTACGAGTAATTTCGTTATTTTATTTAAAATGAAGAAAAAGTGTATTGTTATTATTTCAAAAACCCGCAGCCGGGCCAGTTTAGGATTTCAAAAAAATTCTTTTCTCTTCAAAAAAAAGACGATAGGAAAAGCCTGGTGTGCTGCTGGAGGTATTGAGAAAATGCCCAAAGGACATGCCTATTAGTTGTGAAAACCATTTTAATGTAAGTTTTATGTTTTATTCAATTGAACCTATTTAGGTAGTCTGGCTGTGTTTTTAATGTAAAGTCCAAAAGCATTTCGCATTTTAGCATTTCGTTAAAATCGATACGATTGTCGATATCGATAGTTCCCAAACAGACTTGGTATCCATGTTGAATTTGATAGGTTAGGGAGTGGCGGGGGATTCAAATTACAATGATAATTAAACCTTAAATAGAAAAGTAAGGGGTTTGTATTTTTCCGTGTTATTTAGCAGGTTTTGCTTAATTGTGTTTTACTTAATTTTTACACACAACATTATCAATATCAATTGAGGAAAATACCTATTAATACGGAATTATTAGTCAAATAATGCTAAATAGCCGTAATTGCATATTTGAATATAACTTTTAATTCAAAATAACTTTACTTTATAAAATTCTTCTGTAAATGAGTAGAATTGTCCTTAAAAAGTTAAAACACAGAAACCTTTATCACAAATAAATTAAAGTATTAAAAATACAAAGAATACAGCGAAATTTAAAAAAAATAATTACACACGACCACGAGACACAAGTTGTGCAACTTGATCAAGAGACATATCTTCACAGATATCATCCACACCTTGAACATTGTATTCAGCATCAATGCCGTTTTCATGGGAGTGCAATTAAACTTCTTCTTAAGCAAGCAATAGCCAACAAGCAATAATCGGTAAATCCACGAGACCGGGATTTTATTATTTGTAATCGTAATTATATACGTACTTTTTCGGAAATTATTTTTCTAGTGTAAAATTTGTACTGCACAGAAGTATAGGAAATATATAAAAATCTTTGTTGTGATGGTGCAAACGCATTCTTAGCTATTTTTGGTATTTTAAAGATTTTCAATATATCTGAGACATGTTTGAATATTTTCAATATTTCAATTTCCATGAAAATATTTTCACTGAAATAATATCCATTTATAACAGTAATTATGATCCCATAAGGTCATGTTCAATCAGGTTGCAAATTTTTAAAATGTACGATATTACCGGCCCTGTTTCAGTGCGTTTCGAGTAAAAACTTACAATTTTTCCTTTACTTTCCAAGTTTCTACTTCCTCAGGAAGTATCCATAATAAATTTTGATGAGTCAATGAGTGAGTCAGTCATTCTGTCTTCATGTGAGTCAACTTCCTCAATTTTTTCACTGTTATTAAAATAATTTTGAGAATCTACAAACCTAATCTCATAGGTTTATGTGGAACGATAACAAAGTTATCAGGGGGAAAAACGCTAAAACATTTTGTGTAATATACAATCTGCGTGTCACTATTACACATTAAGATTTTATATTATTATTGGTTTTATACACCCGATGTATAATTTATTCTGTATAAAGAAAAAAAAAGACATGTACTTGAATTAATATATACTTGGCAAAGTTCCTGTTTATACGGAACTATTTTAATTATGTTCAAGAAAACCCGTCACTCAAATTTAATAAACCGCTGCAATAGTGTACAACCTAATATTAATTGGATTCCTAATTAATTTAATCTTAAACATTAATTTTGTCAAAAATAAACCAAACAAGAATATCAGGTATTTTTTTCATTACATTATTTACTTCAGGGTTTTATACTGTGAAAAAAATGACGACTTCGATAAAATACATAAAAATGTATTCAATAAAATATTTGGTAGTAAGTATAAAAAAGTTGTAAATCATTAAAAAGCAAATGTAATTTTGTTTCATTTTTTTAAATTGTTTAAGTTTTAAAAGTTTTTCGATAACGTGTTCTACATAAAAAAAAAATTTTTTTTGTAATTATGTAAAGCGAAAAACCCGATTTGAAAATAAAAGGAAAAACCCAATTTTTTTTTTAAACCCTGTATCCTTAAAATGGGACTAGTTTTCTATGTTTATGTAATATTTTTTCCTTATTTTAGGCCAAGGAATTTCTCAATAGGTATTGGCCTGGTTTTTGTTTTCTAAAACACCCTGTATACCATGACACACTACTTCGTGACCTACCTCGTATGTTGATTACCATATTTTAAACAAATTATTAAATTGAATTATAATTAATGTTGGCTTGTCCATTTAGGTAACTTACTCGTACCGCCTTTAGACATTCTTACGAAAGTAAAAGAAATTTCCGAAAATTATTTATGTATTATTTAACGTCAAACGTAAATCAACCTAAATCTGCTGGTATGGAAAAAAAATTAAAATAAATAAAATAAAGGTAAATGTGAAAGATACTACATATGTAATTAATTATTATTTGATTAGGATTAATTGCAAAAATCTGTTATTTTGCCTTTTTTGATAATGTAATAGCGACTAAGAAAAAGAGACAAAATATCATACAAGTATCAAATAACTTGACGTTCAAAACCAAGATGATTATAATCTTGTGTTTTCAAAAAAAAACCTCTATTTAGGGGTTGCAGATTCCAGGAAAACCGAAGAAATTATAATATTTATATCGATAAATATGAACACAATGATAATTTTTTTTTTTAATATAAAAATCTTATTAAAGCAATTAAGTACTTTCGGTATCAATAGGGAATTAATTGGAGAGGGAGGCGGTAAATATGCACACTTATGCCCTCCAAAAGAGTGTAATCATCTTCAGAAACTAATCAGGGATCAAGTCACCCCCTATCTTCCCGCTCTATTGAAGGTCTTGAAAATTCATTGAAATAAAAAGAAAAAATACTATTTTTTTCCATAAAAGACTATAACTCGTCCCAGTCACTTTAATAGATTTAAGGAGAAACTCAGCGCTCTAACCCCAAAAACATTAGGAAAAAATATATTTTAATGCAAAAAGATAGAATAACTATTTCTTGCTATATTTGGTAAGAAAACAACCCCTACGAAGGGGGACGACACTTCAACTTAGAAGGGTACTTTTTGAAGTTGCGTATTGGGGAGCTTAATAATATACCGCTTTAAAATTAAAGTTATTTTTAGTACTTCCAAAAATATGGAAAAACTGAAATTTCCGATTTTCGATTTTATTTTTTTACGAGTTTATTTCAAAAGTTAGAAAAAATCTAAAAATACATTTTTAATGGAACTTTTTGCCCTTTATCTATTGGTAAAGTCAAAAATGTTTTACGATTTTTGTTTTCGCTAAACCATCACAACTTTATTTTTTAAATGCGGCCCTTGATTGTTTATTGCATTTTTATCCCAATTACAATGACACTTGATATTTTTCTGTTAATAAACATATTTTCCATAAGGGACAATGAGTTAGACAAGGAACGCACATCATTTCTTATAGAGACCTTTTATATTTGTTAAGTAAATATAAAGTGTTATACATTTTTCTAATTGGGATAATATGGGGTTTAAAAAAATAAAGAAAACTCCAGGGCCGTATTTAAAAAAATTAAGTTGATGATGGTTTAACGAAAACTAACCGTCGTAGGAAATTTTTGCCTTTACCAATACATGAAGCGAAAAAAGTTTCAATAACAATGTATTTTTAGTTTTTTTAACTTTTGAAATAAACTAGTAAAAAAATAAGAACATAAATATAACTTTAATTTTTCAACGGTATATTATTGAGCACTCCAATACGCAACTTTGCCAAATTTAAACTACCCACACATCTCTTGCCGTTTCGGATATCCCCATGCTGTCCTTGGACACACTCTACATTCTTATCTTGGACACACTCTAATTCTCTGAATTATTTTTTTTATAGGACTACAAAAATTAACGTGTGTTTTTTTTTTTATTATTATTATTTCCTATTTTGTCTTTTCTTAGTAATGGAATGTAAAATTCATTAATATTTGGTAATTGGAAAGGCATTTATTATAATCGTCTTTTAATTAATATAAGTTTACTGGAAAAGGCTTCTTCATCTAAAATTTTTAATTTATCCATTTTACCCCATGTTTAATTTTAAACACGCTTTTATCTATTTTACTTAAAAAAGTAGAAAATTAACTCATACATAATAATACTAATATGGTGCTTTAAAGGCCATTTTTACTAGCTTGGAGTTAAGCAATTATAAAAAAATTACTTTCTGGATTTGTCAAAGGGTTGTGGTTAAGCTGTATTTTCCCAGGTACTCGAAATTTTAATGGTAAAATCTTTCCTACAGACTGACTTTTTTAAAAGTATGTCTTTTAGCTAATAACTCATACGAATTAAAAAATGTTAGTACTATTTTATAAACTTGTGTGAAGTCTCATGTAGATTTGTTAGTTATAAGCAACAGTTTAAATTTATTTTTTAAACATATAAGATAGAATTTTGGAAGATTGTTGATTACCCAAGAGAGATTTGGTAGAAGCTCTAGAGATTTTATTTGGCAGTAACAGTAACACCGAAGGACTCCAAGATGGGAAATAGAGGAGGACCAAGAGGTCAGCTCATTGTTTGAGATGCCCTCAGACAGGATAACCCCTCGTTTCATCTTCAATAGACACTTTCGTATTGTCATACCAGATAGGGAGGACTGGAAGGGAGGCCCTCCAATCAAAGCCGATCATATCTGGTATACAGATGGCTCCAAGACCAACAAGGGTGTAGGAACTGGCATCTATGGAGATAAGCCTAGAGAAAAGGTAATCTTAAGTCTCGGTCAGCACGCCACGGTTTTCCAAGCGGAAATCGCAGCAATAGTGCATTGCGTCGTGAGGATTAAAGAAAAAGAGAGTAAAGGAAAAAATATCGTCATTTACTTAGATAGCCAAGCGGCCCTGAAGGCCATCAGTTCCCCAAAAGTTAATTCCAAACTAGTCGGGGACTGTATACGGCCCTGGAAAAAGTCGGCTTGGCAAACAAACTTACGGTAGCCTGGGTACCAGGCCACGAGGGCCATCCAGGCAACGAAGAGCCGACGACCTAGCCAAAGAGGATCAGCCGCGGAAATGATAGGCCCGGAGCCATTCTGCGGTATCTCGGCAGGTCTCTTCAAAGCATCTATTAAGAGTTGGGTAGACAGACAGTTTCAAAGCTGGTGGGTACAAACACCGGGCAACGACAGGCAAAGCAGTTCATTAAGACCCGCTCGGCCAAGTTTACATCGGACCTACTGAGCCACAGCCGTAAGGTCGTAAGGATAACGGTAGGTCAACTAACAGGACATTGTAAACTAACAAGCACCTGGAAAGAATAAACCTGGTGGAGGATAGCCTGTGTAGGTTCTGCCAGGAGGCTTGAAGAAACAGCCTTACATGTGTGGTGCCATTGCGAAGCACTATGCAGGCTTAGGTTTACTAGGCTTGGGGAGGAGAAGCCAAAACCGGCAAGTTATATGGAGTGGCCAGTGTCGAGACTCTGGAGTCTAGTTAAGAAGACGGGCTTGGACAAGGTACTCTAAAGAACGATAGGAGAAACCACAATAAATCTGGTAAGGTTGCAGTGGTGGAGGTCATTTTTCGCCATCTCCGCTCAAATAATCTAATCTAATAATCTAAACAGTAATTTTTGACTAAAGTTTTGTGCTTTAGAATAGGTGTCTTATCTGCTAATAATGATGCAAAATTACATTTGAATGCGATATTCTCAGCAATATTTAAAGTATTTTGGAAAGAATAAAAGTGATATCGTGAGTCTATTTATCACTATGGATGAGACTTGGAGTTACCATCATGATCCTAAATCAAAACCAGAGGCTTAAGAATGATATGAACATAGAAGGTGTTAGCATCAGTTTTTGGGACGAAAAAGGCATATTTGTCGTGATTTACCTTTACACTAGTAACACAATAAACTCATGTTATTATTGTAGCCTTCTGGACAAGCTGGATGTAAAAATTCGCAAGCAAAGACCGGGTTGACGGAAAAAGAAAATAATTTTTATTGATACAATGTACCCTCTCACACAGTAAAAAAGGCATCTCAAAAATCAGTGAATTAAACTACAAATTATTGCAAGATCCACCCCTTAGCGCCGGATTAAGCTCCCTTTGTCTCCTGGCTGTTTAGACTTAGGAAATTAATGCATGGAAAACCATTTTTATTGATTCCTAAATGCGTATACAGACAGCCTTTCAAATTCTCACTTATGGAATAAAATTCATAAATTAAAACATCACTGGAATAAATCAGGATAATTATATTAAATAATAAAATTTATTTTAAACCTATCAAATATATTTATCCTATCAAACGAAAAGCACTATTGAACAATCTATTCTTGATAGTTTTACACTAACTTTTCTTTTCATTACTCTTAAGTTTTCATAAATCTTTTGCCACACCGCTGGAATAAATGATAATAAATTAAAACAATGCATACGTTTTGAAAACGTTCCGTTCGTTATGTTATTATGTTACCTTTAATGTCAATTATTATTAGGTGCAAATTCCCGAAGATTCTTTCCTTCGCAGTCGCCAGTTCGCCTTGAACAAAACGCATTTATAATTATTATAAAATAATTTTATTATGATCCACGAATGGGTGGGTCTCCCGGAACATAACGAAACAAATTGCAGACATTTTTTTACTGACTGTAATAAAGAGGACTACCCTTTTACAATTTTACTTCCTTTAGTTCCTTTAATATAGGGGAAGTATTTTATTGTAAAAAAAAGGAACACCCGTAGATAACGAAAATAATATTTATATATAAATATATATATATATATATATATATATATATATATATATATATATATATATATATATATATATATATATATATATATTTTTTATATTTATATATATATATATATATATATATATATATATATATATATATATATATATATATATATATATATATATATATATATATATATATATATATATATATAAAAATTCTTGGGGATTCGGTCTAGGGCTGGAAAAACCCTTTTTTTCAAACGCCGAGCTTTCGGAAATTTATTTTTTCCTTTTTCAGGGCTACAATATAAAAAAAAAATCTTTTACAATAAAAAAATTAATCTACAAATGCAACTTATTGTTTTAAAACGATAAAAAATATAATAAAATAAAAACAATAAAACTTACGTGCAATGTGAGTTCTTAAGGCTAAGTCATTATAAGAAACATAATCAATTTATTGTTTTACACCCTTTAGTCTCAAAATTTTTTTGAATTTAAATTTTTAACATTTATACTTTTTAGTGTTTTCTAGAACACGTGTGTTAAGTTAATACATATCAAAATCAATAGCAGTAGTGGAAATATCAGGACAACATTCCTTTGTAGGGTTTTTTTTTTTTTTATTTTGTTATTTCGTCGACAAAATATGTATACAGTGTGCATGTCAAATTTTACAGAAAATTCTTTAAAAATAATTTAGGATTCTTTATTTCTTTATATTTTATTATACAACTATTATAAAAATAAGGATGGATACAAAAAAATTTTTTTTCCTAAATTAATTATCGTTTTGTTTTAAGTTTTCTAATAGGCTAGAATAAATATGTTAGATCGTCAATATCTTTTCTTTTATTCATGCAACAATTTATCCCGGAAAATCTCCACCATTTTTTAAAAACTGTCTTTTTTTTTTGTTCTTTCTGTATTAAGTACCTTTGCACTAGCAAAATCTATGTTATGATTGGTTATAAGGACATGTTCTGATAGGGTACATTTTTTTTATTGAGTCTGCAATCCCCTTTATGTCTAGTAATGCGTTGCTGTAAAACAGTGGAAGTTTGTCCTTATAGTTACTGTTGCATTCTATGCATTGAAGAGATAAACAACATTCGATTTATTTAAATCACTATCTGTATCTTACGAAAAAGGAAAAATAAAAGCTCGGGGGTTTAGAAAAAAAAAAAGTTTACTTCAGCCCTAGACCGAATCCCAAGAATTTGGAATCTTTGTATTCAACTAGTCGGTCAAACTACCCTTTCCCACTTTTTATATATATATATATATATATATATATATATATATATATATATATATATATATATATATATATATATATATATATATATATATATATATATATATATATATAAAATTATATATATGACATATGTGTCTAAACTTGACAGTTTTTTGTCTATACATGGCAAAGTTAGAACTTCAGAAGAAGAATTATTTTTAAAAATCTTAAGAATTGTAAACTTTTGTCTTAAACATTTATCAGTAGATTTATTTGGTAAGAAATAATAAACTAAGTTTTAATGTTACAATCTACAAATAAAAAATATTAATACTTTTTCCCCCAGTTAAAATTTAAAAAACAATTGGCAACAGAGCCCTCCTGGTGTCTGACGTAAAAAATCAGCTGTAATATTGCTCACCGGCCGGCAGCGATAGTTTTGTTTGTTTTTTTAAAACGAAAAATATGCCGATATGTTTTTTTAAATTTTCCAAAAAGTGCAAATTTACCAAAGATTTTTAAAACGGCATGTGTACAACCGAGAAACTTTTTTCTTTAAGCAAAATAAAAAAATGCTGTTTTAAAACATAATAATTGTTATCGGGAAAATATGGAATATTTTTAAATTTAAAAAAAACCTAGTGTAAATGTACCAAAGATTTTACGAAATGTTGCAACGAGAAATCTTATTCTTTGAGCAAAATAACAAAAGTGCTGTTTTTTAAAAAATAATAATTTTTGTTTTTTTTTTTTTTTTTTTAAAAATTTATATTTAGCCTTTTTCCTTGGTAAGTACAATTTTTTTAATAACAAATAAATCCAAACAATAATTATTTGTTGTTTTTTACTTAAATTTAATTTCATATTAAATATCAAAATAAATTGCAGGAAGTAATTTTATTATGTATGTAAATGAACATCTCCTTAAAAAAAGTAAATAGGAAAACCATCGCATCTTCGTCGGTAGACTCGCATTCGATAAAACAGGCGCGATGTTGCCAACCTTTTTAAACTTTAAAAGGTCATAATTTGAAAACGATTAACTTTTGACCCATATGTTTTTTGGGTTTTTTAACTTGTTTTGAGCTCCACTATCGTCCATTAAAATGTGGCATCATAATTTTTACACTTTATATATATATATATATATATATATATATATATATATATATATATATATATATATATATATATATATATATATATATATATATATATATATATATATATATATATATATATATTATTTATGGGTGGGCTCCCGAACATAACGAAACAAACTGCAGACATTTTTTTACTGCTGTTTAAAAAAAGGGACTACTACCGTAAAAAAGTACATTAAGTAATACAGACAGATTAGTAAGAAACTTGCCAAGTCAAAAACTTGGTCTAATTTTAGATCTCAGTACTTTACAAGGACAAGATTTTTGGATAGGAACTTGGCCTTTATTTTACATAAGTGTTTTAGGTATGATCTTTTTTTTTCAGCTCTACCCTTTTACAATCAAACTGAGCTAACTTTAAAAATATTTAGGTGTTAGCTCCTAGAGCTATTTTGAAAATAAGGTTATAAAGGAATTGAAACCTAATAAGTTTTTTGTCATTTTTAAAAGATTTTGTAAAAGATGAATTTATTAATTTTACTATATTTTTAAATTTGTTTAGTGTTTTAAATAAGCCAGGATATACAATTCTTTAAATTGGTTTTTTTTTAAAAAGAAAGAAACTTCATAATTTTTTAAAAAGTATACACGGTTTTTTAATCGTTTTTTTATTTGATATAAAAAAACAATTTTATGATTTTAAATATATTTTATTATTTAATATAATCCTTCTGTACTCTAAATCACTGGTTTTAGTGATCCTTTTAGTTAAAAGAATCCAAAACCCCTTGTAGAATCCGAAAAGCCCCCCCTCATGAATTTTTAGGGGTGATATCAGCGAAAAGTCACAGAGGCCTCAATCTTTCGAATAAGATGAATGTTGCAACAATTTGTGCTTCTTTTCACTAAATTTTGCAACGATTTTTTTGAGATGTGTGAGAGGGTGCCTTGTCTTGAAGAAAAATAATTTTTTCTCTTTTAAATCAGATTTTTTTCTTAAGAATTTTTAAATCCAGCTACATTAAAAAGTACCAGTAATAATCTGAGTTTATTGTTTTACTATCTTTAAGGTGGTAATACATCTCAAAAAATTAATTATAATTCCTTCTTGGTATGTTTCTCGATGTTAACTCCCTTCGGCGCCGAAGTACTGGCCTCTCATCACTTCTCAGCTATTTGTTTTGATTTAGGATCAAGTTTCAGCTAAGAAAGTCGCATTAATTCTTTAAATTTTATTTAGCATGTTAGAATAATAATAATATTAATAATAATGCTTTATTGTCATATAAGATCGAAGATGTAATAATAATAATTATTAAACAGATCTGTTACTCACTCCAAGATTTATTATTTTACTAAATTAATAAAAAGTAATTTAATTGCTGCCTTATAAAGTGATAAAAATCTCACTTTATTTTCCTGGATCTTTTACATTTAGCTTTTTTTGACTGTAAAATACAAACCGGACGGGATCTTTACTCTTAAAATCGTTCTAAAAGCAGTAATCCAACTTTTAAGTACTCGATTTTTTTCGTTTTTTTTATGTCCAAGGGAATGGTGAAGAGCAAATTAAATTTTATCAAGATTTAGTTGCTTAAAAATTTATTTGAATATAAGTATGGAAAAACAGTCAAAACCGTTATTTAACTAACAATAATTTATAACTATTTTTCTAAACAACTGATTTTTAAATTTCCAACGGAATTTTAAAGAAAAATATACCATCATGATGTTTTGCTAAAAAGTCTATTTAATTGGTACTTTTAAAATTTAAACAATCCGATCAATGGAAGAATCAAATAAATATCCATAAAATATTGGTTTTCGGAATCTATTTCTGTTTCTCTCATAAAAAATATGATCAAAGAGAAATTTAGTAGATATAAAAAAGATTTAAAAGTACAATAACGATTTTACTAATTAATTATATCTTATCAAAATTTACCTGGAGTAGATATCTACCCCGAATTGTAGTTTCAGGGTTTAAATAGAACATGAATTTGGAAATAAAGTTAAGAATTTTGTCTTGTATAGTACAAAGAATTCTCAGTAGATATTACTTAAACAATATTTTTTGTATATTAAAGATACTGTTTCTAAAAAATAGAAGAAGTGTTTTTTATATAAATAGTAATTTATATGAGTCTTTAGACTTAACTTTACAAATATATCAAACTACTCTCTTTTGCAATAAAAACACTGATACGAATTTCCCTAAAAAACAAAGGCTTTGTTTTATAATCGATTCAATTAAAGAAAAATAAATAGATTTAAAAAAATGTTAATCATGAAAGAGTATTCTGATAGCATAACAATTGGATGCAAGTTTACTACATAAATGCTCTATTTTTTCTTTAAAATTAAAGGTATAGTCTGTCTCAAAGTATATCGTTATGGCTTTTGACGGACCTTACCCCAATAAACCTTTAACGATTTTATTACCTATTGTTATTGGGTAAACCCATTTGTTCATAAGGACAAGGGTGGGCCAGGTATTTCTTGAGTATTAACCATTGGGCATATAAATATTTTAGTTAAGATTTAAATGGCAGTGTTGAATAACCGTTTTTACTGTGCGTTTCGAAAAAGTTGTTTTACGAGAATATAACTATGTCGCGTCGCAATTATTTGTCATTAGATGCAATAAGCTTTAAAAGAAACCTGTCTTCACTTAAAAAAACTCCAATATCATAGATAATGGATATTATTATTAGTGAATAATTGAACAAAAGAAAAAAACGTAGTTATTTTCAATCTCACCGTATAGACAATAGTGATCAGGACCAAATAAAGCAAATATATTGTCTTTATGAAAGCAGAGTTATTTCTACCTTGGATAAACTGAAAAAGAAGCTAGACGAAGACGAAACCAATAAAAATATTAGCCGTGCCACCCTCCATAGAGTTGTTTGTAAATGGGAATTAAATACCGCAAAATATACAAAAGACAAGTAGTAATGGAATCGCACAGATTACGCACTTGAAGATTTAATTACCTTCAAGAAATTAAAAAATATAGGTTAGAAAACAGATCCATAATTTACCTTAATGATGAAATATGGTTCGATACACAGGACACAGTATCCAAAGGATGGGTTGATTCCAGTCAAAACTGTCAGACGAAAGCACCTTCAAATAAAGGAAAACGAATTACCATAATACACGCTGGTTCAGAAGACGGATTTGTCCCAAACTGCTTGCTGTTGTCTGCAAAGGATATTAAGAATTCTAGCTTGGATTATCATAAGAATACAAGTGCAGAACTTTTTGAAAACTGGTTTTAAAATTATCTTTTAAAAAATATTCCAAACAACAGTGCTATTGTCATGGATAACGCAAGCTACCACAGTCGTCTGCTACACAAAGCACCAGCTTTATCAAGTTTAAAAACTAAAATCCAGGAATATTTGTTAGAAAATGATATTTATTTTAAATTCACTTACAAAAAAACGCAACTTTTGGAAGTCCTAAATGAATATGCAATTAAAAAACAATATTTATGTGAGACTTTGGCTGAACAAGTTGGGCATACTGTCTTACGGCTTCCTCCGTATCACTATATGTTTAATCCTATAGAGCATTTGTGGAACCAAGTAAAATCAAAGATCAGAGCAGAAAATGTTACACCTACTTTAAGTCCCAGTGTTATAAATTTGTTAAAAAATGAAAATACTAACAAACCAGTTGAGAGCTGAAAAATTCACTACAGCACATTATAAAAATTGAGGACTCTTACATTTCTATGTAAAACAACATAAATCCTATTGTAATTAATCTCAATAATGACTTTGATAGTGAAACAGAATTAGATTTAGATATTTAGATTTAAAATATAATTATGTATAGATAATGCAGTTATAAATTTATTAAAACTTTGCATATATTTAATTTCTTAATGTAATTTAAAGATTATACTTACCTAAATAAACAATAAATTATAAATCTTTATATTATTAAAGTGGGTCCCTAATCTTCTGTCCTTTAATACCTACCGATCCGCAGTTTTATTGCTGTCGGCAGGTATAATCCATAAATGAAGGCAAGAGCTAACACGATATACTTTGAGACATAAATGTTTTATACCTACTATTTCAAATAAGAGTAAAGATATTTTATATATTTTATACACTTTTAATAATGGCTTATCATTTTTTTTTGGTCATATCCTGAGTCATATTCCATTTTCTTCATTGTAAAAAATACTACGTTAACAGCTCTAAATATAGGAATAAATAAACAGTGTACCATAAAAAATAACAAAAGCACTTTTTTTAAAATGTGTACAAATTTTTACGACCAATGTGTTTCTTTACATGCATAGAACATCTTGATAGTTTCCTTAAGTACCTAATGCTTTCACCTTAAACAAATATTTATTGGAATTTGTTGACAACGTTTAATTACCATATGCTTTATATATAAATCGATTGGCATAGGCTTTCGAAGAACTACTGGTTTTACCATGCTTTTATTGCAATTTAAGTACCTGCCAGCTTTAAGTCTATACTGCGTTAGTTTAACCTACTTTACTAACAGCCGCAGCTAATATCTGTTGTGCGGCGCCCACAATTTCATTTTTCTTTTTTACAATAATGGTTGTGATAAATATCATTGTTTGAGCACGAAGGTGTAATAATAATTATTATTAAACAGATCTGTGACTCACTTAAACAGATTTATTATTTTACTTAACTAATAAAAAGGTATTTAATTACTTCCTTATTGTGAGATAGATAATCTCACTTTATTTGCCTAGGTAAAAATCTTTTGCATTTAGCTTTTTTCGAATGTAGAAATATTTTTCAAATCTTCACATTTTTGATGGACGTGGTTTTCATTCCTATAAAAAATAAGCTGGTCAGAATGAGTTAGGACTTACCCAATAACAGTTCCCTATAGAAATTTGACCATAAATCGTTCTTCATTACTTGACTGTGTAGACGACCGACAAGTTTCATTTTTCCTCCGCCGGAGTTTTACTTTTTACTTTCCCGCCGGCTTAGATACAAACAAACAACAAAACAAGCTTCAAATCAATATTTATTACACTAAAAACAAATCTGAAATTTTTATTTATTAATCAATTAAACAAATTCGTTATTATTTGATCAAACTTACTCAATAGCTGCTTATTAATATGGAATTAAAACACAATTTAAGACTCAATTTAAAAAAAAGATTATTTTCTTGACAGTGTCCACTGACAGCTTTATGTTGGATTACTATAGCAACTATTACCGACATTATCTTTAATAATTATAACTATTAAAAACAGAAGTTTTTGCAATATTTTGTCGACGTTTGAAGAAAAAACAGCATATTTTATTTGGGGGAAAAGTTATTTTCATGGCTTGCTCTCTATTACCAGCCTCATTCCGTTAGGCTATTAAACACGATAGCGCCGTGAAGAGTATCACTTTTCCTCCATATAAAATAATATACCATTATCTACAAGTTTTTACTTGTTATGATTTTATTTATGTTTGTTCGGGTCAAACCTGGCAAATAAATTTAAAGCAGTTATCCTCAACCAACTGACCTCAAATTTTGCAAACACGTTTAGTTTGGTGAGATCATTCTACATCCAATATGGCGGACCGTCCAAAATGTTGGACTACTTATTTTTTATGGGCTTTCATGATATAGGTGTCGAATGAAAGGGTTTGCTGGATAGAACACGAAAAATAAAATGATGCCACTCTAAATTCAATATGGCGAACTTCCATGGATAGTATACTATGCTTTTTTTAGACATCTCTATAAAATAAATATTAATTAAATAAAAGAGTTTAAGGAGAAAAAAAATCTAAATGGCGGAGAACAGGATGGCCTTTATACCCATTTTAAAGGGTTATAATTCGCAAAGGTTAGGGATAGTTTGGTGGAGAACTGAAGTTAGAAACATGTCTAGTGATAACTAAAAATTAAAAAAGTTTCTTCTTTTTAGTACATTTTAAATAATGCGTGTTTTTAAAATTTATTTTTTTATTACTAATTTATATAATTAGTATAACATAGACATAATTTTTTTTAATGGGTTTCTTAAAAAACAACTAAACTGCTGGACACTCGAAGTGCATAACGTAATTTTTTGGGGTATTTTTAAGGTTCGATATTTTGAAAAGGGTAAACGATATTAAAATTCGGTTTTCGATGTTAGCTTGCCCAGGGTGTGTAGATTATATCTTTGGCTGATGGATAGTCAGGTGTGACCGGAAAGGGTTTGTACAGGGTGTACACTAAAACACTGCATTTTTTACAAAATTTTATCCAAGGTTATTTCTTACAAAACTCAGTTTTATAAATTCCTATATACACTAGAATAATCTTCAATTAAATACAAAAACCAGTTTTTTGCGTTTTTTGAAATTCCTCTTTTCTTGGGATATACAGGGTATATTCGAAAATATTGACATGAAGGAACAAACAAATTCCTAATTTACTAGTGACAGCCCAAATCAAACTCATTGGGGCAATTTTTTTATTATCTCTAATGCCTCCATCAGGAAAAATACAATTACAACATACAGGAGTGTGAAAAAGTTTACATTTGGTTTTATTCCTAAAATTTTATGATTTTGCATATTTTTATGCATTGAACATTCAGAGCTAGATAAATTTTATTAAAACGTAATTTATTTTGATTTCGTTACTTGATTTACCTTAATTAGACTCTTTTACCGAAACGGTTTTTGTATTCCACCCTAACCTCACTTTTAAAGAAATTGGCGGCGCAAAGCATTAAAACTAATGTTTAAGAATATTGTACCGAGAGTGTTTTTTAAATCCACTTGACTTTTTAGAACTGAATGATTATTATAAGCAAATTCTAACATTATAACGCCTATAAAACGGTGGAATTTTTTATTTGTACGGGTCATAGTACCTTAAACGTTTCCGATGAATTAAACAGCTCTTTGAAAACAGTAAGTCACTTACAGAAGAGGACACGCTTTATCGTCTAGAAATATTTTAAGCTATACAGTGTTGCCGGTTCTGTTAAAAAGCAACGGCAACTTTTTTATTTTTTTATTTGTGTATATTGTTATATTTTTAGGTTCCACTTAACATTTTAATATACTATACCTACATTTATCTTAAGTTAATTGCAATTTCAAAAAAAAAAGAGTACCTTAAATAAGTTTTGTTTAAATAAAATATAGTGCACATGATATGCAACAAAGAGGAGATCTTCTATTAAAATGTCATATTGTCGGTAATATAAAATATGAAAATAAAAAAAAGAAGGCCATGGACTCTATGGAAACGGGTGTTTGTTTATTAGGACATTTTTTCCTTGTTTGACATTTTAATGTTCCGTTTTGCTTTTTTATATTTTAATTGTTTGTTATTTTATTTATTTAGTTAGTAGTGGGCCCTTTTTAAGATCTCGTCTTTGTTGCATATCATGTGCACTATATTTTATTTAAACAAAACATATTTAAGGTACTCCTTCTTTTTGAAATTGCGAATAACTTAAGATAAATGTAGGTATAGTATATTAAAATGTTAAGTAGAACCTAAAAATATAACAATATACCCAAATATAAAAAGTAAAAAAGTTGCCGTTGCTTTCTAACGAAACCGACAACACTGTATAGCTTAAAATATTTCTAGACGATAAAGCGTGTCCTCTTATGTAAGTGACTTACTGTTTTCAAAGAGCTGCTGCTTAATTCATCGGAAACGTTTAAGGTACTATGACCCGTACAAATAAAAAATTCCAATAAAACCCTACCACTAGTACCAGTCACCGTTTTATAGGCGTTATAATGCTAGAATTTGCTTATAATAGTCATTTAGTTCTAAAAAGTCAAGTGGATTTAAAAACACTTTACAATATTCTTAAACATTAGTTTTAATGCTTTGCGCCGCCAATTTCTTTAAAAGTGAGGTTAGGATGGAATACAAAAAATAGTTTCGATAAAAGAGTCTAATTAAGGTAAATCAAGTAACGAAATCAAAATAAATTACGTTTTAATAAAATTTATCTAGCTCTGAATGTTCAATGCATAAAAATATGCAATATCATAAAATTTTAGGAATAAAACCAAATGTAAACTTTCTCACACTCCTGTATGTTGTAATTGTATTTTTTCCTGATGGGGGCATTAGAGATATTAAAAAAATTGCCCCAATGAGTTTGATTTGGGCTGTCACTAGTAAATTAGGAATTTGTTTATTCCTTCATGTCAATATTTTCGAATATACCCTGTATATCCCAAGAAAAGAGGAATTTCAAAAGACGCAAGAAATTGTTTTTTTGTATTTAATTGAAGATTATTTTAGTGTATATAGAAATTTATAAAACTGCGTTTTGTAAAAAATAAGCTTGGATAAAATTTTGTAAAAATGCAGTGTTTTAGTTTACACCCTGTACAAACCTTTTCCGGTCACACCTGACTATCCATCAGCCAAAGACATAATCTACACACCCTGGGCAAGCTAACATCGAAAACCGCATTTTAATATCGTTTACCGTTTTCAAAATATCGAACCTTAAAAATACCCCAAAAAATGACGTTATGCACTTCGAGTGTCCAGCAGTTTAAGGCTTTATACTCTTTTTCAATACCTTTTCACATCTGATTTTAACCTTATAATACCAAGCGGTGTAAATGCATCCGTGCTTTTTTTATATATCGAAATCATTCGGTTTTTGTTTTTGTTCTTTTTTAAGTAGCTGCATTTTTGTATTACAGCGGTAATTTACCTAAAATTCTACATACATTTTTTCTATCACGCAAATAATTTAAGTTTTAAAGTTTGAGGTGCATTTGCACCCCGCTTGGTATCCTACGTATATCAATATTTCCAAGTTGTTGACGATGATAAAATAAGTAATGAAGCTTCAGACTACAAACCAGATATTGTTTTGCATTATAATAGTTCTAAAGGATCTGTCGATGACACAAACAAAAAATTTTAGATGGCCCCTTACACTTTTTTACCATATTATCGATATTGGAGCTATAAATGCTTTTAAAATGTGGAAAATTAATAATCCAGATTATGGGTCCGGGCACTTGGATGCAAGGAGATTTCTTTTTCAGCTAGGAAAAGATTCGACCGGGGAAAATATGGTTTTTTGATTGAAAAATACTAATAGTTTGAAAGCAAGTACAAAAGATAATATTTAAAAGGTTTTTTCAGAACTGTAGTCGCAAATTATCTCTCCAGCGTGGCAAGTGAGAATTTAAGGTTCATGTTTCCTCCAAAAAAAAAAATTTTGCAGGTCATGTAAAGCAAATAATTAAAATATTACTTGATTAAGGTTTGTTTATTTCTTAAATGTATTAATATAAAAATATATACAAAATAATGTATTTGCGTTTCTTTTTATTTTACATAGAAAAAGTGTACAAATTATAGAGAAAAACACAAAAAACACTGGGGTGGAAATGCACCCCGCTTGGTACCGCAAGTATGTAAAAAGCTTAGTACTACAAGGGTTTACAAAAAAATTAAATACGATCAAAAGTATAAAGCCTAAAAAATATGTTTAGGTCGTAACTATGTGTTTGACAAGTTTTTACTCTTCTGTCTGTATTAATAAGAGAAGTGTCTGTATTAATAAAAAAATATATTTAATAATATAGATACGTTAGTAAAAAACTTGCCCAGTAGATAAAGAATGGAACAAAATTCTTCGTCGATTTGTTACTGTCGATGAAACTTGGATCCACCACGATAGTAGATAGAGCGATTGGTGACCCGATTCTAAAGAAAGCAAAGACAATTCCATCGACAGAAAAGGTTACGGCAAAAACTTTTTGGTATGTCAAAGGCATTATTTTTATACACTAATTTGGCAGAAAAAATCTACAAATTCTAAGTATTACGCTAACTTACTTGATCAGTTAAACCAGGGGTCTCCAAACTACGGCCCGAGGGCCACATCCGGCCCGCGGACAGATTTTGTCCGGCCCGCGGAGAGCTAGCATACTTGAAAACTTTTAGAGAACAAATAATTTTTATAGCAAATTAAATTTAGTTTACTGAAGTATTCTAATTTTATGTTGAATAATTATTAATATGACATCTACATTGATATGGTCATGGGCTAACTCCACTAACTCATAGCATTCTTGTGGGCTTATTGTTATTGTTTTTGTGATAAGTTGGATAAAGAAACACATAATTGTAATGAGTAAAGACATGTATAATATGCAGAAAATTTAACTTCAGTATATAATAACTAACAAATTATTGAAATGAATCCAACTAACATTTTATACATTTTAAATAATCACATAACTTATAACAAACATAATGACATATGAAATACTAATGAGATTTATGTAATTGAGATTTTCCACTGACAATAGTTTGTAGTTGTGGACTAATTTTACTTGTACCAATTATTAAAAGAGATTTAAGATGCTCATCAGTTAATTTGGATCTGTAAACATTTTTTTTGTACTTCATTTTGGAGAAGGTTTTCTCACACAAATAAGTAGTACCAAAAACAGAAAACAGACCACGAGCAAATTTATGCAAATTATCAAATTGTGTCAGTGGAAGACTCTTATAAAATTCCAACAAAGATGAGTTTTGATATTTGTTCTTAATTATATCACTGCATTGTAGATCAATCATTTCCATTTGAAGTTCCGGGGCTAGGGTTTCAATGTCAGTATTAAAAGGATTCTGAAAAATCTTAATTTGATTCGCAATGGCATTAAAGTCTGAGAAACGAGTATCAAAATTTATCTTCAAAGCACTCAAAGTTTCGATTGCAAAATCGATAGGAAACTCAGTGTCAGTAGTGTGGCTGAATATTTCACAGTTTTAAATGTGAAAAAAAATTTACTTCGTAGTTGTGATTGAAACAGTCTCAATTTCTTCCGAAATGATTTGATATTAGTGTATAAATCAGGAAGATCTGGTTTTCTCCCTTGCAATCCCAAATTCAGTTCGTTCACATGTTTTGTCAAATCAACATAGAATGCTAACTTCCACAGCCATGCGTTGTTTTGTAATTCAGTAAGAGGGCGATGCTTTTCATTCAAAAAATTTCGATCACTGCTCGAAGTTCAAAAAAGCGCTGAAGGACTTTCCCACACTAAGCCAGCGTACGGCAGTATCATAAGGTAAGTCAGTTTCTCAATCTCTTCAATAAATTGTCGGAATTGTCGGTGATTCAGCCCAAAAGATCTGATAAAATTAACAGTTGATATGACTGGTTTCAGAACGTCAGACATATCCAAACATTTTCCGCACAAAGACTGTTGATGAATGATACAATGTAAGACTAATGGTTTTGAACCACCGTCATTTTCTACAGCCTTTGACACAAGAGCGACCACTCCTTTATCTTTCCCACTCATGTTTTTGCCTCCATCAGTTGTAATACATTTCAAGTTTTTCCATCGAAGGTTCTTTTGATTAATGGCCATTTCAACTCCTTTAAAAATATCTGTACCAGTAGTTGTGCCATGAATACTATACATATTAAGACGTTCTTCGTGCACTTCATAGCTTTTATCTGCTCCTCGAATATAAATCAACACCTGAGCAGTATCTGACACATCCGTTGACTCATCCAAGGCCAAAGAAAAACACTCAAAATGTCCATTTTTGTCGAACAGTTGAGAGGATATATTTTCAGCGATGTTTTCTACTCTTCGAGCCACAGTGTTTGCTGACATACTGACAGTTTTTAATAAATTTACCTTTTCAGGGCACATTTCTTCGGCTACTGCAATTATGCATTCTTTGATCATTTCTCCATCGGTGAATGGTTTTCCACGTTTTGCAATTTCAAGAGCCACACAGCTGGCACAGTTGCAGCCTCTTATTCAGTTTTGAGTTTTGTAAATGAAGATTGCTGCGATTTCAATCCGCTGCTAAGCTTCGAATTTTCTGTCCGCAAACTTCCTGATATTTTGAGTAATTTTGAAAATGTTTTGTTTCATAATGACGTTTAATGTTATATTATTGAGAACGGCTATGCTTTCATTGCAAATCAAACATAGCGCCTTGTTACTGGACTCAATTACGAAATACTGAATGTTCCACTGATCTTTGAATTTTCTGCATTCACTATCAATTTTTCGCTTCTTTTCCATACTACTAATTCACACACAGAAGCAACAATTCAAATCAAAATACTGTTATAAAGATGTCTTAAACTTAAACACGCACAAACACGTTTTAAGGACGTATGCAATATTTTATTTAACAACAGTGTCATAGGAACTGACTTGTGGTTGCGCCACTAGCCTTCTTATATATTCCAATAACTGCCATCTAGAAGTGAGTGGAAGACACCAGAACTTTCTCGAACCAACGAGATTATTCTGTACGTGCTATTAGCGCCATCTGTTAGCGATAGAAGGTACTACCTATTTCCGCTTGTGTCCACCAGATGTCGTGTCACGTTACTCCTCATGG
>JAHBCN010004644.1:0-61928 GCA_019359885.1 Listronotus oregonensis | reverse complement strand
TGGTCGAAGCGCTTTCTCCCCCCTTCTATTTCTCTGGCTTTTTCTTAAATGTTTTTTATTGCAAGATTAATATTTTATACTTGTATTTTTCTTTAAGAGTGTGTTCATTTCTTTGAGGTAAGGTTTTTATTGTCTTATTGACTTAGTGTGTTACTGATTTAAAACACCGATATTTATTGTACTATGCTTCATAAGTAAGCAATTTGTCATTTTAATACAATTTTAAAGCCTTTTTTAACACATAGAGGACTTAATAATGTTTGGCACGTTTGACACAAAACACCAAAAAAAAAGGTTTGTTGTTGTCCACGAACTATTATTGACCTCTGGTGACGTCACGCGTACGTGCTCCATTGTCTGGGTAAAAAAACTCTTTATTTTATCTTTTCGAAAGGTATATGAAAGTAGTAACATCTGTTATAACAAAAAATGGACGAGGGTGGAAACGGGGGCAAACCCTCGGACTTCTTAAGCTTAAATGATCTAATGGATATAATCGGAATGATACCGCAAAAAAATCTAGAAATAAAAGCAGATAAGGAAGTTTTTAAAAACCCTAATAATAAGGCACCTTTTATTGTGTATGTAAAAACATCTGATGAAAAGTCGGTAAATTTTATTGGGAGGTATAATCATTTAATATCATGATACTATTACTAGAAGATAAAACCACTTGGCGATTTAATTTCGTACGACGTTGCGCATGACGTCACTCGACGACAACAATTCTGCTTGTCGGTTGGGAAAGCAGTGTTTTAAAGCCTTTTTAACGTTTATTGTATTTTTGGCATTATATGACTTTTAAAAAAATAAATAAATCATGCGCTTAATCCATCTAACATCTAAACAGAAATCGGAATGCCATATTAAAACTCGCCGTTTCTGGGGAAATAGTCGTCGAGTGACGTCAGGCGTGCGAGAGAGATAGGCTTATCTCATGCGCGTGGGTTTATCTTTTAGAGTAATAGTATCATGATTTAATATTAGCTAAAGAAATATTTTATCAAAAACTGACTGATAATAAACAATTAAGAATAAAGGGAAGAATATACTCGGTGTCGAATGTATTAAATACGATGCTGCAAATACTTTTGCTACTAATAAAAACCCTTAATAATAAAGGCTGTAATGTTTATATACCATATAATTGTGCGACAAGTAATATTGACGATTTTTTTACTGAAGTTCAATACTAAGCATTGTGCCGCATACTGCGCTCTTGTGTCGTAATTAAAAAACACTGAAGAAAGCGACATCTATGCTCAACTTTCGGTATTCAAAACTCAGTAAAAAAGAAAGCAAATTTGCATGAAACGTTAGGCATTATTTATCAAAATGATAATATTTTAACAGAATATACTTTTTGTGTATAGTTTTTGCTCTAAATTGTGACGTTGTGCACTTCAAGTATTAATTTATATTATTTTTTTGTATATAATTAACCATTTTTAAATAATTCAAAAAAGAGTAAAATTTAGGTACGGCAAAAATAATTATTAAGTGCTTTTGCTTACTTATTTTAATGAGTTTTCGCCGGTATTTAAAACAAGGCTTTAAAAAACTAAAAAATAATATAAATTTTCCTGAAAGATTTACTACGGTATCCTGTCGCATACTCCGTAACAACGCCGTTTTTAGCCCCTTTTCTATTTATTTTATTTAAAATAATTGTATTATTATTTAATTGTGTATGCACAATAACTTTCATTGAACTTTTATAAAAAATTGATTATTATTACTTGTTTTAAAGCTATTTTTTTTATAAAGATATGCACTGCTCATACATTTGTAATAAAATTGCCTAAAAAACAAGGCAAAAGTTGGGGCATGCGCACAATTTTTTTAAACTATTACAAGGTCAATTGAATGATGGTAGACGTACTAGAATTCAAGGGTCTAATGAAGAAACTAGCCCATTGGATATTACCATAGCAAGCTTAAGTATTGCACGAACAGCTAAGTGGGGAGTGGCGTGTGTCTGCGGTACCAAACTATGGCTAAATGTTTGTTAAAAAATGTATAATAATTATGTATAGCAGAGAGATATAATAGAAAATTCTCGGGTGCGACCGTCCCTAGCGGTACGTCTCTGACCGAACCTCGGATCGCCAAGCAGATAGTTATAGTATAGTATAATATAATATAGTAAATTAACTCCGTGTGTTATTTAGCCCAAGATTAAATTATTACAGCACCAGAATGAATCAGAGGATTTAAGTGTGAAGGAGTTAGAAAACTGTCTGAGAAATCGCAGGGACACCGCGGTTAGACCTGATGATGTCTCACACTCTATAACAGTAAATTGGCCGGAGACTGCTAAGAATATAATAAAATAAAAATACTTTATTGGAAATCTTTGGCAGATGCTTAAAAGAGGGAGAAATACCAGGATCTTAAATGGAACAGGTGGTCCACGCCTTCCTGAAGCCTTTAAAGAGCCCGGCGGAAGCGGACAGCTTCAGGCCACTTGTAACATCTTCGTGCATGGTAAAAACATTCGAGATGCCTAAAAATCGTGTTGAGTGGCAGACGGAAAATGCGAGATTGTTCTCACATTTCCAGACCTGGTTTAGAAGGGACAAAGAGGTGAATGACAACATAGCTTATCTAACATCATATGTAACTGCAAAGTTTAACAAATCCCTGACGGCAATAGCAGTGTTTTTGGATATTAGGGGCGTCTATGAGTCAGTAAATATCTATATATTCTACAAATATTTGATTGAGTATGGCATACCAGTGGAACTTAGCACTATTTTTAAACTAATTAATGACAGAAAATTGTCAATTAAGGATAAAAATTGAAATATATATCCCAATAAGACTTCCTCTCGTTCAATATTAATATGGTATCTCTTTTTAAATGGATCTCTGATGATAAACGTGAAAAAGTGTGCTTTACAAAAAGAAGAAAAAAATATCACCTTAATAATATTTACATAAATGGTTCGGCTGTGTCTTATCGAGAAAATGTGAAATATTTGGGATTTATCCTTAAAAAAAATTAAATCATTATCATAATTATCAGATCAGTTTAATGATTTCTTTGTAAGTAAGGCCACTGACTTGCAGGCATGGATTGGTGGGTCGACGCTGGATCGGTTGAGAATATCGTGAATTGCATCTGACAGGTTTGCCATGACAGATGCTACTTTAAATGAAATAAGGAATATTATTAACATCCTAGACAATAAAAAAGCAGATCCATTTGGCTTGGCAGTGGAGTTAATAAAAATGGTAAAAAACCTAATTATAATGCCTCTAACCAAGCTGGTTAACTTATGTATAAAAGAAAATATCTTTCCCTCTGTCCTTAAGTAAGCCGTAGTAATACCGATTTTAAAAAGGGTGACAGTAGTGATCTCAGCAACTACAGGCCTATCTCTTTGCTGTCGATATTTTCGAAGATTTTTGAGAAATTCTTGGCCTCTGGAATGTGTGATTTCTTCGAGGGTAACGAGCTGCTCTCGGTTCAGCAGTTTGGCTTCCGTGAGGGACTCCGCACATCTTCCGCAATTCTGTATCTGGTGTCTATTATTCGCAGGGCATTTGAGGACCGGGAATTAGTGTCTAGTTGCTTCTGTGATTTGTGCAAGGCTTTCGATTGTGTCTCGCACGAAATACTCGTGCAAAAGCTTAAACGTTACAACATTGATGAAAATACCATATTCCTATTATTGAGGAGCTATCTATCCGGTCGAAATCAGACTGTGCGGGTGGCTAGTAGAGAGTCTGCAAACAGGGCAATAAATGTGGGAGTGCTTCAGGGCTCTGTCCTGGAGCCTCTTTTGTTTCTTATTTATATAAATGATTTACCACAGTTTGTCACATCTGTTCACTATACCCTCTTTGCGGATGACAAACTTTTCCTTTCCAGAAGGGATTGTACTGAGGCCCTGGAGTGTTCGCGTGAGGCCCTTTTAAGGGCCGAGTCCTGATTACATATAACAAGCTATATCTTAATGCCACAAAGACGCAATCCTTAGTTTTTCGTTGCGTGACATGCCGAAACATTTAACTGAGGCAACGTCAAGTTCCTTGGTGTACTCCTCATTCAGGGCTTCGTTGGGATGCACACACCGATTATTGCTGCAAACGATTGGCCTCAGGTGCGCTTCTGAGAGAAGCAAATACTTGAAAATGCGACATGCTAAGCCATTTCTGGGAAAAAGTGTTTTAATAACTTTCTAAATTAAACGCAAAATAAGCATTCTCATCCATGTTGCAAAAATTATGTCGACTTGTGTAATTAACCTTTTATCCTTTTGGTCTTTCTTTCATAGAACTATCAATCAGCCAGCTCTCCCCTTTCCAGACACATTGCGAGCAACGTGAGCTTTACCAAGCTTCGTCTGTGAATTTCTGCATGGTCAGGCTCTGTAGCCCCAGAAATTCCAAACTTTTCTAAAACCCCTAAAGCTTTTAATTGTTTTTTGTCGATGCAAGGCACAATTAACAGTAATCCGACCAGGACTGCTACTGGTATTGTGCCTAACCGCTTTCTGTCGGTACTGAGGCTTCCCTCTTTGCCCTCTTGCCGTCTTTCGCCATTTGGAACACACCTCCTACAAAAAACGAAAACGGAAAAACATCAATTGTAGAAATCTTTACCTCACAGCGCTTAGCCCCAGACAAAGACCCCTATCAATTGGTCGTGAGTCTCTCCTTGATCCCCGAGGGTTGAAAAATTAGTTGTTACGGAGCCGCGAACTCTGTAGCTCATTAATATCGTGTGACTTTACAGTCGAAGATCAAACAGAAACTGAGTTTTATAGAAAAGATTTTGGTAGCAGTTTAGAGCACATATACCTGGAGAAATATTGCAATGCGCTAATAACGTGGCCTAGTCAAAGAGAGAGAAAGCATATAGCCATGACAATTGCTAACTAACTCGCACGTCGCACCTAATTTGTCCATTCGAATACGATGGATTTGGTCACTGAAATGTGTGTGTAAGATAGGTTGCGTACTTTCAACGCTCATGATAATCTAAATATATATGGTCCAAGAGGTCTGTTTGTTATCCATATATAGAGTACTCTACTTTACACTTTTTGTCAATAAACCGTTTGTTATCGTCTGTAATTAGAACAAGGTGTTTGGCATGAATTCTGGTGAAACTAGTTTTTATTATAACTTTAACTCTCGAGTAGTGAAGGTAGATGCATACCAAAGACTTAAAATTGTTTGTTAGAATCATAACATAAGATTTCTTTCTGAATAAGTTCAAAACGTTTGGTGTAAAATCAAATCGAACTTACACTTGAGTTCCCTTTTGTCTACTCACCTAGTCCTATCAAACTTGATAACAAACAGACCTAAAGATAGCAGCCTATGGCCAAGAGCCAGACAACGAAGGCTATTTATTGAACGCAAGGGTGATAAACTTAACAAATTGAACGTGCTTAAGAGCAGCCGAGCCAAAATGTAGGAAAAGAAGAAGAAGAATTATGGCAACTCTGGTTTGACAAATATAAATAAAATATATTTGACGTTTTAAGCAATTAATGGTAGTGTGAAAATTTCCAAAATAAAAGTTTTTATGAATTATTTTTCTGCTATTTTAAAATATAGGATTAGGAATCAGTAGAAGATTGTCAGATTTTTTAAATAGTGTGGGACCAAAAGTTTTCATCATTTTTGCGCCAGAGTTTATAAACGATTTAAAGGTAGGTAATGGTAACAATCAAACTGTATTTTTAAAATTGATCTACTTCTGATCACTAATATTTATTATTAAAATTCATTAGTTTTTAGATTAGGGGCAGGGTGGCTAATGTGTTGTGGCTTATTTGCTTCCCCTTTGCTAGAAACTTCCATAAATAACTACATTTTATTAGTGGGAAAATCGTAGTAAATTGTAATTTGTAATTGCGTTTAACTTCTTAAAAAAGTGGCACATTCAAGAAATGTAACAGGATTGTCAGTCACAGATATATATGAAAGATTGTGGGCGATACTATCCAGAATGAAATGTTTTTACTTTTCTAAAGTATGGTTTAAGTAACTTTATTAGCACAGACTTTCTTTTTGTCCAATCCTTCATTTCTAGGGTTTCTAAACTGTGTAATTTTTTGCCTTTCCTTCTAAACCTTCAAATATTTATGACCGGTGTTAATAAACCTCATACTTTCTTTTAATTATCCAGAATACATTAGAACTTAGGCTGTAAGTCTCTGTTCTAAGAAAAAAAGTTGTACCATTATTTTTTCATAGGGAAAATTATGATCATTTTTTTTACTTATTTTGAAATTTTCTATACCTCCAAACATATTGTTATATGTTGGATAAATATATTCAACTAAAATTATACGTTTTGTCTAGATAATATGGTCTTTTTGTTTTTTTTTTTGTTTTGAAAATGATAAAGTTAGCCTATAGGTATTTTTAACTGGAAAAGATACCTACTTTTTTTTAAATGTATAAAGCTTTTTTTATAATTCTACACAGAGTTGGAGTGATTAAAACCAATTATGTTTTAACAGTAATATAACATAATATAAAACATTTCTAAAAATTAAATGTAGAACACAACGCTTTTGAAAAATAAAAAAGGGTACATATAATAAACCATGAGTGTCTTTATCTTTATTTTTATTATATACACTCACCTCCATAAAAAACTGGCCAGTACAAGTTGGACCCATTTTTTGGCCTCAGCTCAAACCATTTATTTGATTTTGATAATTTTTTTTTTGGAATTGTAAGGTTTGAGAACAAAATTCAGATTAACCAACTTATATGCTATAAAAAAGGCACTCTTAATAAAACTCGAGTCCTCTAACGGTTTTCGAGAAATTGGCATTTTAAAAATTTGCGGCAGATTTTACCAAAAAATCAAGTGACAGGGTCTTGTAAAAAGCTTATTACATATTCCTTAAACCAAAATAAGTCCAGTTGAGCTAACTTATCTAAGTACAATGTTGCTTAGTTTAGGCACTAGACGGTGCTAAAAACCATTTAAAGACTGTCATTTCAGCGCCGTCTAGTGCCCAAGCTAGGCCACTTTGTACTAAGATAAGTTTGCCTAACTGGGCTACTTTTGGTCCAAGGAATATGTAATGAGCTTTATTAAAGACCTTTTAAAGACATCAAATGCAAATTTTACGAAAACCGTTAGAGGAATCGAGTTTTATTAAGAGTGCCTTTTTGTAGCAAATAAGTTGGTTAATTGGAATTTTGTACCCAAACCTCTCTGGTGCCATTGGCGTAGAAATCTGAAACAATCATTTAATAAAAAACCCAGGTTCTACGCCCATGGACTGATATTAATCATAATTGTGACATGGCTTTTTTTGCCCCATAAAGCCATGCCAATGTACAACATTTCGGCAAAGAAGTATGAGCAGTTTTTAAATTAATCCAGAAAAACTATTTTAAAATTGTCACTTTAGCGCCGCCTAGCGCCCAAACTAAGCAACTTGGTACTAAGGTAAGTTTATTTAAATCGGATATACAATACTATTGAAAAAAATAGCTTACAAAATGACATTTTTACATTTTTTACTTTCTGTACCTTATAGCCGTAGGAAAAAAAGTGATTTTTAAGTTTATAGATAAATAAATTACTTAAAATGTAGTTAGTACATTTTTGTCTAAACTAATTAATTTTCATTATCAAAACAAGGGGGGGGGTAGGTTAAAGGTTTAAAGTGAGTGGGTATAACACACTTCCACCACGACCGATCGGTATATTGTGGCTAATTGACTCGTAGTATGATCATTTAAAGTAAACCCTCCTATAAGCAGCCCATTTTTTTTCTTATAAAACCTGCTTAATAAGAGACAGTTGGTTAAACTGTTCCCATATTTGCAATGCAGCCTATTGGCTTGTTGTGCTTCCCTTTCTTGTTATAGAAGTCCACTTCTCTTTATCAGGTCTAACTGATTTGTACAAAGATGGTTATCTGGAAGAGAAATTTCGCTCTGTATATTTTCGAACAATATATAACTTTTGTACGTCATTGCATTGCAGTCTTATATTATATGTGAGGCTGTTTCCTCTTCCTCCCCGCAAAGTCTCAATGTTGTGGGGCCGTTACATATGCCCATTTTCTGCAAGTGTTTCCTTTGATGATAAAAAGTTTTACTACTTGTCTTGTGCCCCAGAAGGAGGACCTCAACTGTTAGTTTCTTGGAAGGGACGCCGAGCGTTGCCTTCGCATGTCTTTGGCCAGGTAATGCATGCCAACGATTGAGATGTCGAAATTTATAGATAAGCCGGCTCTTGCTAGTTCATCTGCTATCTTATTGCCTTCTATTCCCGTTGGCATAGGAACACAGAGGAGTTCTATCCTGTTGTTTATGGCGACAAGTTCTATAAGGTCGTTTCAGCACTACATCATGATTTTTGCGGCGTGTAATAAAAGTATTTTAGATCATATGGAATTTTTTTAAAAGTTATTACAAAGCACACCTTTTTTAATAAGACACCTTCTGGTAACAAAATAATTGTATTCAAAATATTAAGATTAGAAAATTGATGTTTTGTCTGATTACATAATAATCAGACAAAATGTAAATTTCCTTATCCAAAGTATTGTGATTTGAAAATATAGGTTTTGCATAGAATAGACAGATTTCTTACTTACATCTCAGATAAAAACTGTTAATCATATTTTTTATCGTAGGTAAAGCATTTTTATAATTTAAACAATAAAAATAATTCAAATTGTTACACATGGTACACTAGAACACCAAAATCAGTAGAATTTATTTCGCCATTTCTTTAGAAGGAGTAGTTTTAAGGGTTAAAACGTTCACTTAAAATATATATTGTTACGGACTTTAGTTAGTGTTTAGTTAATCAAAATGTAAAAGGTTAGATATATTTTATTAAGGCTTGGTACTTTCATTTACGGATAACTTTATTTTCCGGATAATTTCCATAATAACAATTGTTGTAACAATTGTAACCATGGAAATTATCCGGACAATAAAGTTATCCGTTAATGAAAGTACCGAGTCTTAGGTTAATAATTTATTAAAAATAGGTTACCTTAGTTTTTCCCTTTTTCGTGCGTCATTGCGGATTATCCTGAGGGCGCTGGAGATACCCTTTTCACACTTTTCTGGCATCCTGTAGTAAAATAATTCTTTCAGCTAATTCTAGACTTTTCCATTCTTTTCCACATTACTATATAAAGCGCGTAGCAAGTCCGCACGGGCCAGTTTAGTTTTGTCTTCCGACGAGATAAGAAGTTGACAGACAGTTAAAGGTTAAACAGTTGTCATTATTACGTTATGTTGAAGTGTTACCATAGAAACGTTTGTAAACCTGATATCCAATAAAAAGGTGTAAAACCAGGATCCGTGTTTTTATACGGGATGTCACGAAACAATATTTACCTTAAAAATACATCAAAATGTTTTGGTTTCTAATTTCATTATTCGATTATAAGGGGCGGCAATAAGGGTTGAAACGTTACAGTCAATCATAATGTGTATTATTAATATTTTTTTAATATTTTCACTACTAATAAGAATCGCATTTAAACATTTAAATTATTGAAAACTAATTTTTTGTCATGCTGGGATATAAGGGGTAGTTTTTAGGGTTGCAGAATTACATCACAGAATTATGTTCCATAATAGGTAAAAATATCCATTTTACCTATTTAAACATAATTTGAATCTACGAAAAGATTACATAGGCGATTCTCTTATTTTTTTTCCTGCAGTGGTGGTTTTCACCCCTTAATAATAAAAAGCAACCATCTGGAAAATATCATTTTTGAAGTAGAGGGTATAGGGAGCTTAATTACCAATATTTATGAAAATACTTATTGGGTAAAAAAATAATTTGGGGGTAATATCCTATTTTTATTGTCACTAATTAAACTATATTTCATATAATATTTTCAAATTTGCTGCCATAACAACAGTTACGTGCAAGTGATAAAATAATTTTTTAAGTTATTTAACATACATAAAAATCATTTAATCAAAAAAAAATTGACCACCCTGTATATGTACCCCATTGCCTACCTATTTCTAGCAAATTAAATATTGTGAGTTTGGTAATTTTTTACAAATGTACTGGTTTGAGAAACAGCAATAAAGCTTCCTTATAATTGAATGTTTTATGACTTAAGGATGGTATGTAGGAATTTATAAGACCGTCTTATCAAGTAAAAAAATTCACGATTTACTGAAATTCCATTAAATTTTTTGTTATCACATTTTGTTTGGAATAATGTTTTAATCGGTTTTAAGAATTTGATTTTTACTGTAGGTATGTAAAATTTTATTAGAATAATTGAGCTTAAATGCTTTTGAATTCTAGAGTTATGTTACTAGGTAGGTAAGTTTATAAAAGAACTTCACGCATGATGTAACAGAAGTACTAAGGGTCATTTGTAGCAGTTATAGTAACGGATTTTATTTACATCCGTTTTATTTGGGTTTGAGCTTTTTGGGATACTATATAATTATCCAGTAAAAAGATAATTGTTAAAATGTATATCAATATTTAAAGTGTTATATATTGAAAGGGAAACAAGCTGTAGTGGAAAATTGCTGTAGACATAAATAAAAGTATTTTGATTACATAGAACTGCATATTTTTAAAGATATTTTCAGTAAAAGGAGTAATTATTCGTAGACATATATGCCCATTTTTACCACATAAGCTTTTAAAATCATACAGTAGTATGCTTTTTGTAATCTTACCGCAATATTAATTGATTTTTTTTTAATTAATGACTTTTGGTATTTAGCTGTTCTAAAATATTTAATTTACCAGGTTTCATAGATGTAAAGAATTTTGCTGCCAGATTTAGTTTATTTGGAAATTCCCATTCTCTTAGTATTGAATTGGTCCCAAATTAAAAAAACATACCAGGCACACAATTTTTTTCTTGTCACAGGCTTTTCGTGATCTAGAGGATTATGGTCAAGGAAACCCAAAAGTCAATAAAATGTTGGAAATACAATATCCTTCATATTCCATTTAGTGTGTTGTCGGACAATGAAAACAAAACAACTCCGACTTCTTGTAAATTTGGTTTGCAAAAATATTGCTTGGACCCATCAATTTTTATTTTGTAAGAAAATATTTTGCACATATTTTCAGCAGAATTATTTTAACCCCTAGCAGGGTGTTTTCAAAGGGTATTAAGTGGTTCTGGGGTTCCTGGTTAATTAAATTTGATGCAAAACAACATTAAAAAATTATGCTTTTTGTCAGATTTTTTTTTATATTTTTTTTTTCAAATGGAAAAGTCATTCCGTAAGTACAATTTTACCTTTTTGATAGTGGTAACCACACAAACAAGCAATGATAAAAATTGTGTTGAAGCATTTCAGGAGTAATATTCGGCCATTCATCAATGATCCGTTGACGCAAATCATCTAAGGATTCTGGTTGAGTTTTATAAATAAATAAATATAAATTTCTATTACCTACCCGGATGCTGATAAAAATTGGATGGGATATAGTAGCTTTTATAACGGGGTCGGTAACTGACAATAATAAATTAGTTTTTACCGAAATGTCACTTACTGAAATGCCAAAAATTGCATTAAATAGCATTTAATTGTCTGTAAGTTAACGATAGATAACCCTAAATTTTATAATTATTTGTAGACTAACAGTGAAAAGTTATAACTTCCTACAAATAAAAGATAATGATATCTGTATTGTACCAAAATTATTTTCTTACTCTTACCTGCTCGCATAAATATGTAGTTGAAATTAAAACGAAGTACCTCAAAGTCATTTTAAAGACATTACCATATGAAATTGCATTTTTACACAAAATATTTCAAAACTCACGTTATCACTTTGGCCATCAGGGAACTTGAATTGGTGTCACTGTCATTTTGTAATCTAATCATTTCTTTCTGGATTTATTTAAGTAGCTCTGTCGGGTTCCACAATATACTATAGATCCCTTCTACCCCCATTACCCAGACCATAATGAGAAGTAGTACAAACGTAGTGGTGTCACTACTGTATTGTTCTAAATTGAATGAAATGCTGTAATTGCATATTTTGATACTTGGGCTACTACATATGGAAATTTCGTCACTTAGCTACTACTTACGCCTTACACAAAATTAAAGAAAACACTTTTATTTCAAAAGAACTTTGAATAATTTTCTAAATGGTTTCCTTTTTTACAGCATGGCACGAGAAAGTAACAGTCAAACTCTTTTTAGTAAGGATCTGATCTGCATGTGACTGTAGACGGTGGTCACACTTTTCTGGCCAAGGGCCACACAGGCTATGTGGCAGTCAGCACCCGGGCTGCAGAGTATGTAACGCCTTCACATTTGGTCGCGCTACAGCCGCGGGGCTCTTTTGTGAAAGCACTCTAAGAGCGTTTGCTCACTTATATGAGTATTCAGTTCATTTCGTTATTTATATCGCACTAGCTGTGCTCGCGACACTGTTCGCGTGAGAGTTGATATCAAAAAAAGTTCATTAGAATATTTATTGGAAATATAAAATTTTAATACATAGGTAGGTAAGAAATAATTAAAAAAGTAATAAAAGTAATTATAAATACCTATTAATAATTACGAATTATGGTGTTGAACTTTTTTAATTATTTCTTGTATATCTTTTAGACTACATGCAGTCCTCATTGTGTCTTCTAAATTAGTGGAAAGACGATTGCGGCATTTTTTTTAAGAAGCTTATTTTCGAAAATAAAGCTTCACAAAGATATGTTGAAGAAAATATAGTTGAAATAAACTGTGCAGAGTCTTGTAAAGATTTATACTGACATGGACGTCACAAATACCGTCCGCGGGCCGCAATTTGACGACCACGGTATGTAGACGCATTTTAAAATCATATTTACATTCGTAATGTTAATTTTCTCTATCCACTATTTGGCGTTTTTGCGTACAGGCAGGTAGAATTGTTGGAGCAGGAGCAGATACTGATCAAATTCGGTATTCTATAGCGTATAAGGGTAAACCAGAATTTTTCTCTTCCACTAGTTAGAGAGAAAGGAAAAAAAAATAAATTTGTGGAAAGTTCGATAATAAAATTATTACGCCAGTTGCCTTAAGGCTTATTAATCCTCTCAAAGGAAAGGAATTTTCTTATATTTTGATTTAACTTGTAGACCAGTAATTTATCTATCCTATCTTTATTTAATTATTGGTATAAATCAAGATATTTTATTAAATATTTCTCCTTTTTGCAGATTGATTCGGTGTGGGGTTGGGCGTCGCCGCCCTTACGCCTCCAATTTGCATCACATTCTCGCCCCTGCCGTATGGGGGAGACAACTGGTGGGGATAGACCCCCCTCACCTGCAAGACTCTCACATACATCTGACAAACATCCTAAGAACACACTGACAGAACTGAATTTACTTCGTAGGCATCGAGAATTATGTGACGTAGTATTAAATGTTGGAGGAAGAAAAATATTTGCTCACAGAGTAATATTGAGCGCCTGCAGCCCTTATTTTCGAGCCATGTTTACTGGAGAATTGGCTGAATCTCGGCAGACCGAAGTCACTATTAGAGACATTGATGAACTCGCGATGGATTTGCTAATAGGTAAGTAAAAGTGATCTAGCGATACGTATTCTACTTTGGCTTTTACATTGCTCACTCATAAAATGGGATTTCACCGCTTTCTCTTTCTTTAATGACAGGTGACAGTCATATAACTAAAAAAATTGTTGTATGATTTTATATGAATTGATAGGCGGTATTAAACTCGCCTGATAGCAGGTAGCGTATCCTAATAGCCTTAAAGTCACCTAGCCATAAACTGTTGAGTTAAAATTCGCCACATAAAGTCGCCTGTGCAGTTTGGTTTGATCATTTTGAAATTTATTATAATTTTGTGAATAACTTCCACGTAGGGATAATTTAGACAAATTTAAAAGCCCTCAGTTCTGGTCGGTCATGGTTAGTTCTGGTTAGTTAAAGCAGCTCTTTATTTTCCCGAATTATATTTTAGTCGTTATAAATGACTAAAAGTAGGAACATTAAAATTTTCCGCTTAGGCCGCAATTCTGTCATGGCTTAATCAAAGTAAATTTATTTCAAGTTTATACCTGCCTATTCGGACCGCAATTTGGATATGCCTTTTTGCTATGCTGCCCATTTCTTCACAGGCGACTTTAATACTTCTCTTTTATGACCTGAATTTGTCTGCAGGCTGCAGGCGAGAACACCTTTCTTATTTCCATGCGACAATGTACAACCGAATTGATATGTACTAAAGTAATATGCTGTTATATTCTGGGACCTTTTTTTATAAAATAATTTCGGCAAATTTTCTGTACAATACTTCTTTTATGAGGGAAGTAAAAATTTACGCAAATTACAAATCTTTCTTTAGTAAATGGTGTAGGTGCTTTTTCATAAAAAATTACCTAAAATAAATAAATCTAGTATGTTATTTTTAAAAAATTACAAAGTATATTAATCATACATACCCCAAGTCCTATTTTCCAAGTAAAAATGCATTTTTGTTAATTCTTTAAAAACGAATATACTCATGTTCATAGAAAAATCCATACAAAAAGTAGTGTACATCCACCATTATTTAAATAAAATTGGAAACCAGTGTAATTAACAAATTGCTGGTGTTGTCTGTTAGAAATGGCTTGTGGGTAGTATTGTATGGGATGTTGTGCTTTTATTATAATGCGACGGGATGTAGTTTCAGCAACTTTAAGGTTCTTTAACGCTGTTTTTCTTTGATTAAGAAACATTGTATATTTGAGGAGTAGTCTGCATAGGATTTGTATATTCGGTTAGCAGTTGCTATGCTTATGCCTTGATCTTTGAATATTAAAGTTTTGGTAGTAGATATGTGCTGATTAAAGTTATGTTTATTATCAATTATTATGCCTAGAGATTCCACTGATGCTTTTGGCTGTATTTCGAGATTTTTTACCTTAATTGCAGGAGAATTATCTTTAATATTATGGTGAAACTGCGATTTTGTAGGGTTTGAATGTAATCTCCATTGGTAAAACCATGTTAGCGTTGTGTTCATCAAATTTTGCAAATAATTTACAGTTTGTTTTCAGGAGTTTGTGAGTAGATTATTCCCTGAGTTTTAGTTTCTGTGGCTTAGATTGACGTTTAAACCCTTTTTTCGTTCTTGAAAAAAATATGCCATTTGTTACATATTTACTTTAAATATGCAATGCAAAATCCACAAAGAAGAAATTTTTCTTAAGAAATGTTTTCAAGAATGGGTGGGAGACTGGTAATGTGCAGCCCAATTAAGCATCTCTAAGAATTCGGAAAACACGTCTCGAAGAAAATATTATTAACTTTTTGGCCACATGCAATACAATCCAACCAGAAAATTGTCCAACAGCTTGGTAGTCCCAAAAACAATATTGTCCACGAATTGTCCAAGGAATAAAAGGCATTCCTACCACATTGTTTTACATTAGGCATTGAAAGATACTAGTTATTATAGAAGACTGAACCATTGTCACTGGCTAGTGTATATCGCTCGGGAAAATCCAAAATATGTACACATATGAAGCAACTTTCAGTAGCTCAGGAGGTGTAAATGCACATAAGGGCCCCCGCGCACTAGCAACTTTTTCAAAGCAACTATTTAGTTGCTTTGAAGAAATTCGAATGAAACACACGGTATTGAATGCGACCCCGCGCACAGAATGCGACCTCGCGCACAGGCGACTTTTTAATTACTCATTCAAAACCATGCGTTTTATTCGAATTTCTTCAAAGCAACTAAAAAGTTGCTTTGAAAAAGTTGCTAGTGCGCGGGGGCCCTAATATGCACATTGGATTTGGGAAGTTGAACATCAAAATCGCTGGAGTTTAAACTTATGGTGCGGAATAGCGAAAGAAAAAATTATAGGCCCACATTTTTTTTGACCAAACTACAAACACTTAACATATTATACGCTTGCGCGTTAGTAAATAGCATATCTTTTCCAAAAAGGATAAATGGATTAAAAAGTAATTCGACATACAGAAACCAAAACTCAGAACCAACTTTGACAGTTGTCAAACCAGTAATATTTTCAAATGAGCAGTTACTAGGTAATTTATTTTTCTCAGAAAGGTAACTTGATCCAGTTGTGGTACTCCAATTTTAAAATTTTCTCCTATAGATCGAGTACAGATGAAGATAACGCGCTGCGGTTTCCACTTAAATTTAGCTAATTTTATAGTGGTTAAGGATCAGTCAAAAAAATAGTACGGTTCCATTTAACTTTTTTTCAAAAATGACAAAAATATATAATCGCTACAGATAACGCCCTCTAGTTTACGTGCTTTAAACTAAACATTTATGTTCTTTTAGAAGTATATATAATGCTCTTTTAAACAATACCAAAAATGTTCAAACAGGTTAAATGGTTTGGAAGATATGAAAATTTAAATATTAAACAATGAATTGGCCTCCTCCTCCCTTATTAAGACGGATTCGAAAAAATATCATAAAGAATAATGATGCGGAATTTCCCAAGCTATCAAATAATATTTTTAAAGAAATCGCTCAGCATCTAACTTTCCGAAATAGCGTAAATTTTATCTTTATTCATAGCAATTACGCTTTTTTAGCGGTCGAATTACGAACTTCAAAATAATTTCCAGACATTTCTCTTGCCCACCTTAATTATATTTTTTTTTCTAAGACCTTGCCGTACTTGAGATACAGCACGCCGGTTCCTTATCTGGACACCATGTATTTTCAGTACTCGAGTATATGGTAGGTAGGTAGGTTTAAAGTGAGTGGACTTTTTACGTCCTCCACTGCGACCGCTCGGTCTACTGTGGCTCACACCTTTTTATATTCCTCCCAATAGGATCGGACTTCTAATGAACCCGATACCAGATTGGGGGGGGGTCTTACATCTCCTCTTACTCGTGTCGCTACCGGACACGAGCACAATATGTGATCTGATGTGTTCTGGTGTCCCTGTCTCCTGGAGAGTATGACGAGCAGACGATTAGATCCATCATGCCCTCCTCTCCCGGTCTAGTGACGTGGGTAGCTACCAGGTCCTTGTTACAGGAAGCAGATGTTCTTTCTGAGGCCGCACCTCCAGCCTTACCCTATGAAAACGGTCCTATCCGCTTCCTGTTTAAATCCAGGGAACCCTTTTCCCTATAAAGGCGGTTCTGTCCGCCTTTTGTTTGGATTCAGGGATCCCTTCCTAAGCACCTGTTTGTTCGGGATGGATTAGCCCTTTCCCATGAAACAGACGCAGGTGACTTCAGGGGCACCTTTCGAAACGGATTCACCCGTTTCGGTCTGCTTGTGACCTTGAGTGGCACCAGTCGAAACGGATTTATCCGTTCCGGTCAGCGCACCTTTGTCACTTTTTTTCCTATGAAAACGGTTCTGTCCGCTTTCTGTTTGGAGCTAGGGAAGTAATAGTCCACCACGGCAGAGCCCCGCTTTACCGCAGTAAGGCTAGATACTCTGAGAGGTCGTCCTGTATCTCAGAGGCACCGTTGAAGACACCTGTTTAACGCACAGGATGTCATTCACTCTTCAGCACGGTATGCTAACACCTTGAGTTAAGCGTTGTGTTCATCTTAGCTTCGGATCCCGTTCCATACGCTAGCCAAAGGAGTTGCCGATAACCAGCAACTCTAGCGCATGTTCCAAAAGATCCTACTTGGCCCAACCACGGCAACGAAGTGTGAACACAGCGGTTGGGTATATGAGTACTTAATAGAGATTCGAGTCAGGATTCAAGTTAGCCCAACGCGGCCTGTCACTACTTCTAGCGGGAAAGATGGTAAACATATATTTTTTAAAATTTCATTATTTTTTTTTTCAGATTTCTGCTACACCTCTCACATAGTTGTAGAAGAATCAAATGTACAAATGTTACTTCCTGCAGCCTGTCTGCTGCAACTGACTGAAATACAAGACATTTGTTGCGAGTTCCTTAAGAGACAATTAGATCCATCCAATTGTCTTGGTATAAGAGCCTTTGCAGATACCCATTCTTGTAGAGAATTACTTCGAATAGCAGACAAGTTCACTCAGCATAATTTCCAAGAAGTTATGGAGTCAGAGGAATTTATGTTACTTCCTATAGGTCAATTAGTTGACATTATTGCCAGCGATGAACTTAATGTTCGAACAGAAGAGCAAGTATTTAATGCTGTTATGTCTTGGGTAAAATATAATGTAGCTGAGAGACGACAGCATTTGCCTTCTGTGTTACAGCATGTTAGGTTACCTTTGTTGAGCCCTAAGTTTCTTGTTGGAACCGTGGGGTCAGATTTGCTGGTTAGATCGGATGAATCTTGCAGGGATTTAGTTGATGAAGCAAAAAACTACTTACTTTTACCTCAAGAGAGGCCATTAATGCAAGGACCAAGGACTCGACCTAGGAAACCAACTCGTAGAGGTAATATTTTGAAATAGTTAATATTAGTATTATTGAAATGGTTAACATTAGTATAATGTTGAAGTAAATATCAGTTATTTAAAAATAACATCACTATACCGGGTGACAACAGAATTACTACCAAGCCTTTTATTTTCTTGAATTAAACCATATTGCTTTAAAATTTTAAGAACGTGTAAAGTGTCATCAGATGCCAATTTCTGATGTAATAACATCTAACTATTGGCGTTACATTATTAGGAAAGTCAATTTTTGCAGCAATTCCGGTAAAGCCGGAAGTACTATTATTATGATCTTAGCAGATAAAGTCTCCAAAAAGAGTTAAATTAAACATATTAAATATTTATAATAATTATTTGTTTTCCCATATTACTACATAAAGTGCGGTCGTTTGGACATTTTCAATTGCCATTTTCGAAAGCAAATAAAGGTAGGTATACATAATACAGGTTTTACATTAAAAAAAGCTTGTAGAATTGAAATCTTTGAAAAATATACAGGGTGTTCTATTTAAATACCACGCTAAGTAGTGATTTGGTTGTCACTCGCTATAGGGGTCATTCCATTGAAAGTGGTTCGAGGTTGGTTGCTAATTCCATTATTTTTTATTGGCTTACATTTATTAAAATTGAAAAAACCGTAATGATTTTATTACAATCGGTTGAGTAGTTTTTATGATAAGTACCTATCTATCTTGTATATTGCTTGTGGTCTTCACATTCTATTAATTTTTCTAGCCCTAAAACATGAAGATTTTTCAGAAACCTATATAAAATTAAATACACATTATTACTGAGTGCTTGTTCTTAGGTTATTTGCACCATCAAAATTGAGGAAACATCAGGCTTGTCTTAACAAGATAGTTTAATGTTCAGACATGGTTCCAAGGCTAACATAACATGAAACCAGCTAATGATAAATTGTTACACAAAAATTTTTTTAACAACGGAAATCATAATGATCTATTAAATTAAGTAATAAAACGCAATATGAAAGCTTTTTTAGTGCGCCAAAAAATATGGCTCTGAACTGATTCTTCGTCCTATTTAAGGTGTTATAACTTTTTTCTCTGTGCAGTATACACCTTGTTCAAAATTAAGTCGGCACTATTGCTGCAAGTTAGGTTAAATTAGCAAAGTTGTGTACATTTTTACGCTGATTACAATAACGATAATAAAAAAACAAATGAACATCAGATGTACGAGTTATTCACAAAAATATACTTTTTTAAATGCAACACCCTGTATTTGTTACGTTAATTCGAAAGAGAATGTAATTTTCTATATAACTAGTTATTTACATGTTTTTCCTAAAATGAAAAATAGCGGAGTTATTTTAAGTTAAATGTATTTTTCCATAACTGGACGCAGGCAGCCATGGAATTCTTAAAATCGCATTTTTTGTACAAATTATCGTAGTATGCTATGACAAAAATTAAAAAAAAAAAAACAAAAGATAACATATGTATCCGCCATGATGTTTTAGTGACAACTAGTAAATCATAAGGCAACAGTTCATTTATGCTACTGTTGTTTAAGATGCTGTCATTTGGAGAAGTTTGAGATGATAGAATGCTACATAATTTGCCAAAAAAATGGCATCAGGCTTTAGAGTGAAACTATTTTCAGAAAGAAATATGCCAAACAGAAGATATTTTTTACTCCTTTATCGAAGGTTTCAATCAAACAAAAGTGTTTCTTAAGCGTAGAAATTAGAAAACCTTTATAATTAATCAGCAAACAGAAATTAATGGTTTGGCATATTTAAAAATTGTGTGTTTGTGAAAACTCCACAAGAGACTATAGGTCAGATCTTGATCTATGCTAAGAAACTTTTGCCAATGGTTTGTAAATGCTGCTATAGAAAATCCAAACTTTTTACGTTTAATTCTTTGAAGCAATGATACTTTAGTAATACAGGCATGTTCAACCGAAAGAACCAACATTGCAATCTCCTGCGCCATCATCCTTTCAAACCACAAAGATGTTTTTGCTTAACCGTATGGTGCTGCCTCATTGGATCAAAAATTGTTGGACCTGTGTTTTATAAAGGATCTTTAAGAGGCAAACAATATCTAAATTTACTAAGAAATGTGTTGAAGGATTTTTTGGATGATGCCAATATAGCCATTATTAGCATAATGTATTTTATTAATGTTACTTAGTTATGTGTTATTAAAAAAAAACTGAAACAACGATGTTTATTATTTACCCAAGTAATTAGAAGATTTGAGAAATTATATCCTTTATGACGGACTTTATTTAAATTTAGTTTCTGACATGGCGTACTACGATATAATTTGTACAAAAAATGCGATTCTAAGAATTCCATGGCTGCCTGCGTCCAGTTACGGAAAATGCATTTAAATTGAAATAACTCTGCTATTTATCATCTTAGAAAAAAATGTTAATAACTGATTGTATAGAAAATTACATTCTCTATCGAATTAACGCAACAAATAAAGGGTGTTGCATTTAAAAAAAGTAAATTTTTGTGAATAGCTCGTAAATCTGATGTTCATTTGTTTTTCTATTATCGTCATTGTAATCAGCGTAAAAATGTACACAACTTTGCTAATTTAACCTAACTTGTATCTCGTATAATAAAAAAGTTAGCAATAGTGCCGACTTAATTTTGAACGCGGTGTATAACATTTTGTTAAATTTTTTAAAAACATATAAATTAGAACTGCAATTTATGTACTTTTTCAGATTTATATCACCAACCAAATCAGTGTTATTCAGAGTCAAACTTAAGGATTTTTCAAAAAAATCGTTTATAACAATTAATATTATTTGTGGTCATACTATTAATATATACTAACAACTAAAAAGATTAATTAAATTGTAGTTGACTTTCCTTGTACTTAAAAAAAAACAAAATTACAGACCTTCCAACTCTCAATCCTATCAAACATCAATAAGTGCCCTTTTTGGTCGCTCAGATCACGGTTTAGTCACTGTATCATCTTGTGTCCCTTTGGAGGTAAATAAATTAATGCCTACCACCACGCACCATTTTAGCTCACTGATACAGTCTGAGAGATTTCTTTGCCTTCTAATTCCCAAATTAGCCAGAACTAACTCTAAGCAAATTAACGGTTTTAAACAATATTATTTTAGTTTTCTCTTTTATATATCTTATATCATTTAGTTTTAAAAGTACCCGAGCATTCTACAAATTTCTATATCATGAGGTATAGTTATATTGTGTTTTTACTTACTTTAAGCTTATATACTTAAAATTTAGTTTCCAATAATATTATGCTAGTTTTTTCCTATATATCTCTAAACCATTTAGTTTTAAAAGTATTAATGAATCTTTTACAAATATCAGGAGATAGTTTATCCTAAAGTCTTGGACCTTACAGCTATTATTAGTGATACTTGCGAGACATGATGCTTTGACAGAAGGTTTTTTTACATGTCAAATGTGCTAAACAAAAACTCAGATTACAAGACTAAAAAATAATTAGTCTTGCAAACTAAAATTGGCATTGGCTGTTTAGCCGAAAGCGCTTTGCTACAATATACTACAGTAGGCAGAAAAATATTAAGACTTATACTTTTATATTGCTTTCATTGTTAAAAATACAATATATTTTATTATGCGTTAAGGATTCATTTATTTTTTATTTAAAACTTAGTATTTTATTAAGAATTTTTTAATTGGTCAATATTTTTACGTCTTGTTATTAGATTTATGTTATGTGCCTAGTTAATTATTGCTAGACAAAGTCCATCTGCTATTGAATATAGGCCATTTATAAATATTATTTACAAAATCGACCTCAATATGCTACCTTGCTCTATTTCCGTATTTGAGATTTAGGGAACTATTGTTTGGGTTTTTTTTTATTAAGGTTTAGTATCATCCATAATAATGCATAACCTCCTATCCCATGCATTTCTAGCTTTTTTGAACATTTCCTATTAAGGCCGTCACAGGCCTTTGATAGGCCCAAAAAGATTCCATTGGCAGCCACGCTTAAAAAAAACTATTAAATTAATCTAGTAAATTAATAAATGGCTGGTTTTGTGATTTTTAAGTAATTATCTTTAGTAGAGATCGAACGCTGTTAGAACAACACCGATACGTCACGGTTTTATATCAGTTTGCCATATGAGACCGTGACGTATCGGTGTTGTTCTTACAGCGTTCGATCTCTACAGATCATGTCAGAATGAAAATGAAGCAAAAACAGCTATTGCGTCTTAAATTTTGACATTCTTATTCACTAGAATGCTCTAAGACTATATCTAGTTGTCAGGAAAATTAAAACTTCTAATTGAACAATTGCATTTTTTATATGGCATTATTATAATTTTGATAGTTCTTGTATATTTGATGTGCTCAGTTGAAACGAATTTGTGTATGGAATTACCTACAATTTTCATTTTAGTTTGTTTAATAGATTTAAAAGATAATAAACTTATTGTAGTACTTTAAGGATCACGTATTTATATACATATATTTCAGGGGAAGTATTATTTGCTGTTGGTGGTTGGTGTAGCGGCGACGCCATTGCTTCGGTGGAAAAATTTGACCCGCAAACTATGGAATGGAAGATGGTTGCTCCCATGAGTAAAAGAAGATGTGGTGTAGGTGTTGCAGTTTTAAATGATTTACTCTACGCAGTTGGAGGCCATGATGGGCAAAGCTACTTGAATAGTATAGAAAGGTAGTACAGAATTGTAGTAGAATCTTTTTTATTATTCTAATATCATATACCAACACTACATAAGTGTCAATAACATTAAAATCTTGGACTTCCAATGTCTTTATTTCTGAATTGATACACAACTTTTCAGTTAGTCATGTATCTCCAACTGTTTTCAAGTGAATACTGTTATCACTTGAAAACGGTTAGAGAATTGCAGATACATCACTAACCGAAACGTTGTGTATCAATTAACAAATAAAGACAATAGAAGTCCAAGATTTTAGTGTTATTGAAACCAGGGCTGCAGCTCCGGGGCCTCCACAAAAGAGGGGCGCCCACAATAGAGACTTCGGGAAAAATAAATAAATTCAGACTAGTAAACAACTTTTCCTTTTAATTTTTTTTTGCGTTTTACATTCACCTACAGTATACTTTGTACAAACATAATTACATTAAATATTAACAGAAATAATCGATCTATATTTGTTCACTCCAATCAGGCAATTAGCAAAATATTAAAATTTTAAATGACCCTGATAAGCACTTGCAATTTACTCCCCATTTTGAGGGAGTATCTCAATGGCTCAATGGCTGAGTGGGGTGGTACTCGCCCACAGCCTCGGAGGTTGGGTATTCGATTCCATGTCTCGACTCTTTATTTTTGTTCTTTCAATAATATATAATTTATATTAGCTTGAAATGGATTTCCGCAAAGTAACGCCTGATTCAGTTAATTACCAAACATATTTGATCAACAAATAAAAAATTATTGTTTTTTGCACCACGTTCGTTTCATTACCAAAATCATCATAGATAGAACCCCAGTGCATTCGTTCGATGACGCGCTTGCACGTGGGTCGCGCGGCGGGCAAAACAGTATCAACTCTCTGTGTGCGTACATAAGGTTTTTTTTAGTGTACTTACCCTTTGTCGCGGAATAGCAACGTAATTTACATTAGCTTAAATATGTTTCGGTTTAAAAAAATGATAGATATATTTTTTCCTTCTCTGAGTTCCCAATTATTAAGTTTTGTCGTTGTAAATATGCTAAATCGCGTTAATAATTTTAATAAGTAATCATGAGGTTTTAAATCATCTCTTTATAATGAGTATTGAGCACGATGTTTTAAAGGAATTAGATATGTCTGATATAATCAAACAATTAAAAAATCTGGAAAAGTGCAAGAACTTTAATGACAGGGCATCTGACTCCATTCCATTAAACTTATAATGATACTGTTTTTCGTATCTTGTTCTAATTTCGTCAGAACTGCACTTTAATTTTTAATTGGTATTATTTTAAAAATATATTCGTAAAAGTAAAGTAATTTTTTTCTCATTTTTTGAATGGTAAGAACTAGGGCCCCCATACGAAATCTGCCCAATGGCCTCTAGAGTCCTAAATCATGCTCTGCATAACATTGTCTAACACTTTTAAGGACTACATAAGTGGTTTAAACCTTATATTAAATCCAACTGTGTCACCATGTTTAAGATTTTCCTTTAAAGGACATTTTACATTAAATTTAAAATAGCGACAGTATTAACGATTTTCAGTAGTTGCAAAAAAAAATAATGAAAAATATTAAATTTATGGTAGATATCTATCAAAAAGTCCCCCAAAACAATATTTGTCATTTTATCATACAAAGGTCCATGTTTTTAAACTGTCGTATATTATATTAATTTTAGTTTTTTACTAATTTCGGGTATTAATATTGTCATGTAAGTGGATAAATAAATAAACTTTATTACTGGTTCATATTCTTTTTTTTTTAACATTTTATTGCCAGTTAAGAGCTTTTTAATATCCACTGTCAACAGTATTATAGAGAAAATGACCAGACTGATAAGGGTGGATCTTTTTACTTAACGTATAAACCATGTTAAGATATGATACACTTTACTGCTTTCTTCTTTAAAAAGGCAACTTATTAAAACGTAACACCTCAAAAATATAATACTTTAAAAATACGACGCATTTTAGTGTTTTTAGGACCGACTTAGGTAACATTTTGTAAAAAAGTTAAATATCTTATTAAATCAAAAACAACTTTTTGGAGTCAAAAGCTTCCTACTACGGTTTGTAATTTACAGGGTGTCCAGATAAGGTCGTCCTCCGGCAATATCTCAAGAACCCTTGTCGCATAGCTTTCGGAAAAAAATATTTAGAGTAAAATCGGCCTCGAGAAAATGCTGGAAATTATTTACAACTAAAAACAAAATTAAAAACACGGATTATTTAAAAATATGCCATATTGACTTATGTCGTTTATAGTTTTCTTACAAACTATGTAAAATAAGGAAACTTTTTTCTTTGAAGCGTTTTTCCCTAACCTGTCAAATATAGGGCGGGGGGAGGAGCGAATGTACATTTGAAAAAAATTAAATAACTTTTTTTTGGCTTAACCGATTCTGATAAACTAGGTCTCGTTATACATTTTGTCATTTTTTTCGAGAAATTTAAATACAATGGTAATATTATTATTATAAGCCCATTAAAAAGAGCATAAAAAAGTAAAGGCACTGGTAAAAACCGCATTTCGATATCTTAATTTATTCTCGTCTTATTGCTGAAAAACTGCATTACTCGTATCCTTTCCTATTTTAAGCTGTCAGATAAAAAACGCGGCGTTTCTATCGAGAGTGCCGGGACGTCAAAAATCACAGAAAACATGGACGTCAAAAAATGACAAGTGCATTGTTTGTCAAACCTGATAATTTTAAATTTAGTTCTTGTTTATCGCAGTTCATCGTTATTATTATTAGAAGTGTGGTTAATCGTTATTAAGTAATTTTAAACTTTGTCTTATTCCACCATCGAGGCATAGGATACCTATGCTCGCCGTTTATTTAAAAAAAAAAATTAAATGTCTCTATTGCGGCAAGACAATATACCATCAGGTATTACGAAGGAAGGCATTTTAATAAAAAAAAGTTTAGACGTTTGACAACCCGTTTAAGAGGAACTGGAAATGTGCATCCTATTCCTGCGGTTTTCACCAGTTCCTTCGCTTTTTATGCTCTTTTTAATAGGCTTATAATATTAATACCATTATATTTAAATTTTTTGAAAAAATTGACAAAATTTATAACTTTGACAGAAATCAGTCTCTGGAGATAAAACAAAAAAATAAATTTATTATACCCATATTTTATCTTAAGCCCTGGTAAAGGCCCTTTTAAACGAGGCCTAGTTTACCAAAATCGGTGAAGCCGAAAAAAAGTTATTCAATTTTTTTCAAATATACATTCGCTTCTCCCCACTTTCTATATTTGACGGAAAAACGCTTAAAAGAAAAAAGTTTCCTCATATTACATACTTTGTAAGAAAACTATCAATGACAAAAGTAAATATGGCATATTTTTAAATAATCCGCGTTTTCAATTTTGTTCTTAGTTTTAAGCCCTCTTGCTGTGGAATTGGAAACTTGAAAATAATTTCCAGCATTTTCTTGGGTCGGGTTTTACTATAAATATTTTTTTCCGAAAGCTATGCGATGAAGGATTCTTGAGATATCGCCGGAGGACGACCTTATCAGGACACTCTGTATTTTACTCTTAACTTAGGAAATTAATTGTAAAATATAGCTTCTTTTTATCTTAACGCAGTTTTTTAAATTTAATTCTTTAATTTCTTAATTTTAACATTTTTTCTCCCTGTTCGTATTTATTTCTGTAATTATGTTTTCTAAGAAGGAAATATTTTTAGGATTGGTAAAACTATCAAATTTTACTTCATCAAACAGTGGGATCTGATAATTTTAATTTACTAAGGACATCAACAAAAAACATTTAAATAACTTGATAGTTTTATTCTTAGAATGTTGACTTATTTCCGTATGGCCCTGATATTGTAAGAGTTTATTAATAAAATTTAGAATATTTAAGATTATAGATGTAAAATTCTCTTTTAAAAAATTATGCTTTAAAAATATTCCATTTTACCTTATAGATATGATCCACAAACAGATCAATGGTCTTGTGATGTAGCACCAACAACTTCATGCCGTACAAGTGTTGGTGTTGCAGTATTAGACAATTTACTTTATGCAGTGGGTGGCCAAGATGGGGTACAGTGTTTAAATCATGTTGAAAGGTAAGCCGAGTTAAAGTGTAAATATTATTTTTAATCTTAAACTTATTTCTTCACTGTCCCATCCTTTTCACGAATACACTATTGTAGGATAAGTCATAAACCAATTCACTTTAATTTAAAATGCTGCAACAACAAACATATTAAAAAATACGCATATTTAGCGTCCACTTTCGTATTAAGATGTTGATAACGATTTGTATAAAACAACCCATATATTTATATATACATACATATATTTATATATATATATATATATATATATATATATATATATATATATATATATATATATATATATATATTTTTTTAGGTATGATCCCAAAGAAAACAAATGGTCCAAAGTTGCTCCAATGACAACACGACGATTAGGTGTTGCTGTAGCTGTTCTTGGAGGTTATCTGTACGCAATTGGGGGTTCTGATGGTCAGTCACCTTTGAATACCGTTGAAAGGTAAAACATTAAAAAAAATAAAATAAATACAAATACTATGTAGGGTGCTAAAAAGTTCATGGAATAAAATTGGTTCATAATCGACAGAAATATAATGGAATGGAATCGTGGGACAGTCCACGAAGACTGAATTCTTAAGTACTAACGTCCCATGCAGAAGGCGAAGCCAAAAAAACAGACATTTTTATTTATCGGCGTCGGAAAAAAGACATAGTTAAGATGTTCCTTTATCTAACAAGTAGTTTTTAAGTATATATAAGTCAAATCTTAACCACTAAGCGAAATACTGTTACTTTTAAGTATCCAGATACTTGGGAAATTATTTTAGATTCAAAAAAATTGTCGTTATATTTGGTATGATTGAATATCTCGCAAAATCGTTAAACCAAATATATATTTAACTTAGATTTAATGAAACAGACAGAAAAAATAATTAAAAATATTTAAATTTTAACACCCCTTTGGCACGCAAGCAATTTACTGAAGGTGTCTCAGATCATGTGTCCCTTTTTTACACTTTTGCTTTTAAATTTTTATTTTTTCAATTTCAGTGTAAACGGTTAATTTTAAATTACGTAGTTATGGAAAATTGTATTTATTCGTCTTACGGCTTCTCCAAACGTGCTAGAAGTTTGCAAATATTTATGGTCATAAGTCATTTTTTTCAAATTCAACGAGGGTGTCTCGTTAGCATGCCAAAAGACCATTTTGTTCTAAATAATTTGGTATTACAAAGTTAATACTTTGGGTAAAACTTTTTTTTATAAAACACTAAATAAATAAATTATTCTATTGTAAAACGGTATTTGTACTCTTTTAGAGTCGTTAACCTCGTCCATAGAAGTCGTAAAAAATAAAAGACAATAAAATTAATTTTTCCATAGCTACCTTATTTAAAAATAATCCTTTTAACATAGTCATAGTATGCTAAATTGGATTATAAAAAACTAAATATTCTAAAGCAGAAGTGTCAAAAAATGACATATAAGACCTCATTGTTTGCAGAAAATATGCGGGTGTGCCAATTAAAATTTAAAACTACTAGCCGTTTGGTTAAACCGGAAGTAATACAAAACAAGTAAATAAGTTAAACCAGTCTTTCTCAAAGTGGGCGATAACGCCCCCTTGTGGGCGTTGGAGGCTTAGAGGGGCGGTAAGGAGCCCAGAAAAAATTGGGGGCGCTGATGTGATTTAAGGGGCGATGAGTGATTTGTAACTTTAGCTATTTCATATTTTAAAATTCACTGAAATTAAAATCCTTCTACTACACAACATCCATTTATTAGTTTATATTTATGTCCTATTTTATTTTTAAACTAAAGATATATAAAATATTTAATATTTTTAATGCGTTCACAACGCTATTTATATATTAAGATATTAAGTAATAGGTATCAAACACTGAAAAATATTCGTGTCTTTAAGTGTCGCAGGTGAGGTCCCCACCTCCGAATATACGTGTATTAAAAATGGCATATCTATTGTTGCGGCCAAGCTGAGCACTTGCTGAACGCGAGATTTTTTTTATGTACCTAATCTAGTGAAAATAAAGAAGAAATAAAATTGAAATTAGATGGTTCAATTATAATTCACCTTTGGCGCGAACAAATATTCTACCATTTATTTGTGCAATCCTGTATTATAGTCCGTCAACGTTCGTGCGGTCCGTGTTTGCGGAGTGCAGGTACGGGAAGGAACAAATCCCAAATACACAGCCGCGGCTCGCGACCGGCCGGCGACTGACGTGACGTTCCGCCGCACGCACGCATCGCACTCGCTCGCCATACCGCCACTCCGCCCGCTTCTGATACTCATTGTAAGTTGTATTAATATTGCTCAATGTTGAATATTGTTTATTTGAATTAAAGTCTCCTTATTGAAGTTGCATTATTATTGCTTCTCTGGTGAAAAAATCCTCGTTTAAAATATAGGTTTAATTAAACTTCAGGCGAGACTAATTTTATGGAGATTTTTAGGTAAAAAAATGGGCGTTACAAAATACTGATTTTCAAAGTGGGCGTAGACGAAATAAGTTTGAAACCTCTGAGTTAAAGATTCATATTTAGTGATATAATATAGCATACCAAATTACATTTTTCTATCTTAAAAAATATTCACAAGGGGAAAAATTCTGTAGATAAATTATAATAAAATCATTTTTTTTAAGAATATCACGTCTAATAAATGACACTATAGTATTCAACAAAGAAAACCTTAGGCTGTCAGTATAATAACTGAATATACGCGGTGGAGGAAGAGAAAGGAATTAAGTAGTGCGAAAGGTATAATCCACTACAATACCTGGAGCCAACGTCGTATGGACTTCAAGGAGAGCGGGGTAAAATACAAATTAATTTTCTATTTAATATAGTATAGACATGCTCTAAAAAGAGAGGTGTGGGTAAAGATAGTATACAAATAATTTTTTTTTAACCTACTGTTTTTAAAATGTTTTATTCTTAGAAAACAAAGTAGTCTAAAAATTGTCTTAGTGTTTATAGAATATGTTAGACACAACTAAAAAGAATATTAAAAATCAATATATATTATTATTAAAATTTTGAAGTATCACTAATAAAAATTAATTTAGATTGTATAATTATCATTATTATATATATAATATATATATATATATAATTAATATAATTTTATTTATATATATATATATATAAAATTTCCTAACGCATTTTCCGAACACCTGTATATACCGGGTGACACAGCGGACATGTAACAGCCCCTAACATTTTTATTTATAAGAATTAATTTTTGAATTTTGGGTGATGCACCTGTCGTAAGAACACGCTTTTAATTACTAAATGAAACCATTTTTTCACTTCCGGTTTAACCGGAAGTAGCCCTAAATTTAAAATATTAAATAGCCCTTTATATATATTTTTAGCCTGCCTGATCCGCCATAAAATTCTCTTTCAACCATGTGTCACACTTGTCATTTGATTTTAAAATGGCTGCCAAAATCGATTTTTTTTCCAAAATTTTAGTAGGCCATGACGTGATAATAACAAATGATCAGCATGTAAAAGACGTTGTGATGTGAAGAATAAGGTGTAAAAATATTTGTAATTTTGTTAATTTTTCTTGAGTTATTAAGAGTTAGGAATAGGAGTAATTTTTTTAATTTTAGGAGTTTTTTAAAGCTTAATATCTTAAACTCCATATAAGGAAACTCTTATTTTTATTTAATGTAACTTTAGATTAAACATTTACTATTTCATATAATTTATCAGAACTAGTATGAAAAACAGACTTTAAACAGACTTTTTATTAAAAACTTAAAATTATACATATCTACATTTCTCTATGCTAATTGTTTAGTTTACCTTTGTGTTATATATAGGTTTAGTTATTATTAATTAAATTTCCTTGATATGTACCAAAAATTGTCTTTTCATTTTATGTATCTCTTGATATGTTACGTTTTTTTATCTCTATGCTGAGGTATTACACTGCTTACTTGTCGCCTTATAGTTATCTGTACTTAAACTTATAAGGATTTTTGAATCAATGTAGATATGTAAAATTTTGCGATTTTGGTAAAAAAGTCAGTTGTGCATACCAATTTTGATAAATTATATGAAATAGTAAATGTTTGACCTAAAGTTAAATTAAATAAAAATTGAAGTTTCCTATTTTGGATTTTGAGATATTAGGGGTTAAAAAAATATATTTCTAAAATTTTAAAAATTAACCTTTATTCCTAACTCTTATTATTTAGATCAAAAGTAACAAAATCACAAATATTGTTAGAGATCGAACGCTGTTAGAACAACACCGATACGTCACGTTCTCATATCAGTTTGCCATATGAGACCGTGACGTATTGGTGTTGTTCTAACAGCGTTCGATCTCTAGCCTTATTCTTCACATCTTAACGTCTTTTACATGCTGATCATTTGTTATTGCCACGTCATGGCCTACTTAAATTTTGGGATATAAATCGATTTTGGCAGCCATTTTCAAATTAAATGATAAGTGTGTCACATGGTTAAAAAGCTAATTTTATGGCGGATCAGGTAGGCTTAAAATATATACAGGGTGCCATTTCAAATTGTAAATTTGGGGTTGCTTCCGGTTAAACCGGAAGTAAAAAAATGTGTTTTATTAAGTCATTAAAAGCGTGTCCTTATGACAGGTGCATCACCCAAATTTCAAAAATTAATTTTAATAAATAAAAAATTATGGACTGTTACATGTCCGCTGTGTCAACCGGTATATATTCTTTGCATTTACTGTAATGCAAAGGATATTTATTTTAATTAACACCAGAAACAATAAAAACGATACTGCGTGATTTTTTTAGGTACCAAAAGTATATGAATGTGCTTTGATTTCAAAACTGCGTTTTATTCAGGGGGTATTCTAGTCTAGAAGCCCGAATTTCGGGCGTTTTTTGACGGTCGATAAAAAACAATATTTTGGCTATCCATTTTTTATCATTCATTTATTTATATTTTAAGAATTCACAAAAAATTAAAAAGAAAAAACATATTGCACGCTGTTGAAGTAGAGGAAAAAAGAGCGTGTCCATATTGTCCCGATTCCCTCTTTTCTGGTCATCTGACAAAAAAAATGGTAGATTCTTTATCAGTACAAATGTCATTAGGGAAGGAACAAAAAATTAATATTTTTTTCTGCACAATGGCAGTTTCTCAAGAAAAGTGTAGTTCTTTAAATTATTTTTTAATTTTTCCGAACTTTTAAAAACAGTTAAAATTAAAAATTTCGATTTTTTGTTGGTTTCTGTCATAGAGGGATACATAAAGAAAATTTATGCTAACTTTCAAGAAAATCGGTCAATTAGAACTTGAGATTTTGTGACAAACGTTTCGAAAAAGTGGTTTCGAGAAAAACGCGTTTAAAGTTTAAGTTAAGTTTCAGGTAGTCTGAAAGGACAGTACATTATAACTTACATTTCTTTAATCAGCGATTCTGGCTGCATATATAGGGCCTTCTTCTACCTCAAATTAAATATTTAACGAATTTCTCTCCGAAATACAAGTACTTCTTTGGAGCACTTGACGCTTGAAACTCAGAACTTTCGATTCTAGCTTCATTGCGCCGAACAACAAAGTTAGCTATTTTTATTAAATAAATTTAAAAATAATATAATTTTCGAAAAATCATTTTAAGGAGATATAAGATATAAAAAAAATCGTTATTTTTAATTTTCTAGATTAGAATACCCCTTAAAGACTAAAAACTTTTCCCTGATTTAACCTGAAGAAAGTTTTTGCCTTCTTTAGCAATATGATTTGTAATAATGTTCCTAACTTTATTAACTCTTATGCACCATTTGTGTTATTCAGTGCAATAAACCAAAAAACCTAAACTTGAATATTTTCTGAGATTTTAACCAGCTTATGTTTTTTATTTAATTTATTTCATTTCCCCAAAGGTCTGAGTTATGGTATTATAGTATTATTTAAACTAAACATAGCAAAGGTCACGCAACTATGTATTAATTGCCTCGGATTGCTTAACTTTACTTATCTGACAAAAAGTGGCGTTACAACTTGACAAAGTGCATCATTCCATATGTTAAAATTGCTTTATAAAGCCAAGTATACATTAATTTCAATTACAGAATGTATCCCGTAACACATTTTATGCAGTAGTATTTTATTGTTATTATTTTAGGTTGGTTTGGCTGTAGTCAATGGACAGCTATATGCTGTAGGAGGATTTGACGGAACAGCTTACCTTAAGACCATAGAATTTTACGACACCGAACAAAATCAATGGCGACTATGTGGTTCCATGAATTACAGACGCCTTGGAGGAGGAGTGGTGTTATGCGCGCTCCTCAAACAGAGAATCGTATATGGTAGTTTTCGAGATTGTTGACGCCACATTTTTTATATTTACAGGATGAAGTTTAACAGAATATTTCTAATTTTTGAGATATTAAAACTGACCCAATTATGTTGGAAAATATTTCATTTTTAATTAGTTGAGAAAATTGTATATTTTAATACCGGTGATGAAAACATCATTTGACAACTAAGAGACATCAACAAATATTTTTTTAAAAATTTTATGTTAGTCAAGTCGAATTTAACATTTTTAAAAATTACTTATAATAATCCAAGTTATAACCTGTTTGACATTGCTAGGTACATCAGTATAACTGGATTATGACGTTTGTAGGAGTTGTTTTTAACTAAGTAAACAACTTCCCGATTTCTGTTTGAAACACATTAGAAAATGAAATTTTAAATTAGGTTAACAGTTAAAATTATGTGTTTTTATTTCTTGAAAAACCTAATTGTACAGGCTCATCCAACGTGAACCGAACAGGGTTATAAAGGGTATTTCAATAAAAGGTTTTGAATGTTTTTATTTGCTACCCTTTTTATCTCAAGTTTTTTGTTATTCGGGTTTTATTGTATTAGGGAATTCAGCACAGTCATTTTTTGGCCTTCTAACGTTAAAGGATAAATAAGAAAATTGCTTTAAATTAACTTCTTATCCTGATTTAGAACTTACTAAAGAAAATTTTTGTGGAAAATAAAAATCAACATTTTTGCAAGTACTACGCATTTTACTACTTTTACTTGATTATTGCCTTTACATTACTAAACATTAGTAAAAATAAATTTGCAATGAAAACAATGTAAAATGTAAAAAATGTAAATGTAAAATGCATACTTTCAAAAATGTTTTTTTATTTATCGTAAATTTAAATTTTCTTCAGTAAGATTGGAATCAGGATTAGAAGTAAATTTGGAGCAAGTTTTTTATTTATCATTTCAGGTTAAAAGGCGAAAAAATGACTATGCTCTTGTTTGATTTTTAGGTTTTTGCATTTTTGAGACGCACTTTATGATCAGAATCTATTTTCTCATCATAGTTAATATTTTTTCGAAAAGCAAAATTTTTTATTAAAAATGATGAAATTAATTTTTCGTATCTTTAATTTTTTTTTAATCTCAAAATCATCACTCTATCACATACTTCCATTAAAAATAATAAAACGGTAATAGTAAGAAAGTTATGGCATGAAACAGCGTGTGAATATGGTGTAACTAGCGCCATCTACACTTTATGTCAAAAAGTAGAATAAAATCATATTCCTCATCCCCAGAAACCCCCGATCCTTAGTTTTCATGTCGATATCTCAAAAACAACTTGAGTTATAGAGAAATAACAATTTCAAAAATTAAACTTTAACACCCTGTATCTCATTAATGAATGAATTTTACTAAGGCATATTTGGTTCAACATCGTTATTTTTACGAGTTTAAATTAGGATTTGACGCATTCATTACCGACCACCCTGTATATATTATTAATTAAAATATTTAAAACACATCCTTAAATAACAAAAAATACTTGTGAATATTTTCTGATGAAAACACATATTTTGACGATATTGGAAATGTTAGATAAATAAACTCTTGATGACAAACAATCATGAATAAAGTTCCTTTTCCCTTCTAACATTTTCCACTGGTGTGAAACCACCAGAAGAAAAAGTGGGGTTTCTGTCTGGGTAATGCGCGAGGTAGGTTTAAATATTATCTGAAGCAAAATATTTTTCTCAGTATTAATAACATTGTCTTCCGTGCAGTGAAAAATAAACTGATTATTATTTTATTTAAGAAGACATAAGAAGACTCAGTATACAGGGTGTTAATTAATTAAGTGCCGATAATACAGGGTGTGAATCCTCGGGTGATTTTAAGGAGAAAAGTTTATATCAACATATGTCCTAAACCTCTTAGTTTTTAAGCTACAGTGTGTTAATATAAAAAAAAAGTGAGTTTTTTTTTATCACAATTTGTTATTATTCTTAAATATTTTTATGAAATTTTGTACACATCTCTTCCTCGTTAAGTAGCATTTTTTGACGTAAAAGATTTTTTTAATTTTCACCAGTGACGTCCGTACAGGGTTTGAACTGACAATTTTTGAAAAAAAAATGGTACGATCACTGATTTTTCTAAAGACCAAAACTATTTTTGAAATCCCCATTTATTTTGGAGCAAATTTGGTTCCTAGACTTACTTTCGTATTACGTACTGTTTTCGCGTATTTTTTTTCAGTTTATTGAGACTGTTTTTGGTATTTTGTTAAAATTTAGTTGGCATCCACTATGAATGGAAACATTTTTTTAGGGACAAAAATTAAACTGTACGCCTCTAATTTTTTCCAATTTTGTTTTAAGAATCGAAATTTTTTTAGTAAAACGATTAATTCAAAATCATAACTTTTAATCAAAATGCCAAGGGAAAACAAAATAAAGAATCCAAATTATTTACAGTAGTTTTTGGAAGTGTCCTCCACCCACATGCAGCTACTCTTCTTCGTATGGACTGACGCACTTTTTTAAAGATTCCTGGGGTGTTTCTTATGGTTTGGCAGCACAGGATTATGCGATTTCGTATTTTTTTTCCTGGTTTCGTATGCATTTCCGCCTGCAAGCCCATAAGTAAAACGCATGTGAGCTAATTCACTGTTTGAAAAATTTACCATTTTACATCAGATTTTACCACTTACTCTAATAATAATTATTATTTAATAATGTAACATTTATTGTCTATGTGAAAAGGAACGTCAAAAATTATGACGCTTTTCCATTACCCAGCCTACTAACTATTTTTATTTCATTGGCTTTAAGAGGACATTTAATGTGCTTATCATTTTTTTCAAATATTCAAAATCACGCTTACGCGAACATCACTGGTGAAAGTAGAAAATTTCGTTTTTGTACAAAAAAAAGTGTGCGAACTAAATTTTAACAAAATATCAAAAACAGTCGCAATGAATTGAAGAAAAAAAATTTTTGGTTTTTATTTGTTTACGAAAACGGTACGTCGTACGAAAGTAAGTCTAGGAACCAAATTTGCTTCAAAATAAATGGGGATTTCAAAAATAGTTTTGGTCTTTAGAAAAATCAGTGACGTACCATTTTTTTCTTCAAAGATTGTCAGTTCAAACCCCGTACGGACGTCACTGGTGAAAATTAAAAAAAAAATCTTTACGTCAAAAAATGCTACTTAATGACGAAAAGATGTGTACAAAATTTCATAAAAATATCTAAGAGTGATAACAAATTATAATAAAAAACTCACTTTTTTTCTTAAAATATTAACACCCTGTAGCTCAAAAACTAAGAGGTTTAGGACATATGTTGATATAAAGTTTTCTCCTTAAAATCACCCGAGGATTCACACCCTGTATTATCGGCACTCAATTAATTAACACCCTGTATACTGTGTTCTAAATTTATTGATCTCCGAAGTAGAGAGAATTAATCAAAAATCTATAGTGTTTAATATCTACACAAAATTTATTAGGAGTTTTTGCTATTTTTAGGATGTTAAATGAGGAATGAAATATTCTTTATAATTTATAATATAAAAGGTTCACTACTAAAAATTATCTCAGCTAAATTTTAGTGGTATATTTTTAATTATTTTTTTAAAATGTGGCGTCAATATGTAAATAACTTCATATTAAAAAATACCAAAATAACTACAGCTTTAGGGTAATTAATTCAAATAATGTAAACGGATTTTGCTGGAGTTATAATGGTAGTACTGTTATGTGATTTGTAAATTTACATTTTAAACATTTTTGTTAAAATTTAAAAGAATTTATCTATAGGCATTCGAGATATAAATACTATATTGCAAAATATTGTTAGGTATAAGTATAAATAAGATTAAGAACTTCTATGTAGATAATATGACAAATTAAAAACCAAAAACACATTTTATTAAACATTTGTTGAATAATCTTTTCTTAATTACCATTAATTCTGTTCTAAAACCATATTAAGCAGGAAAAAAATATGCTTGTTCATACATTTAAAGTTTTAAAGCAGCGTATCCCTATTATCATAATATAATTTATATTAAATAAAGGATGTTTTTATTCTATGAGGAAATAAAATACTTCCATTGATATTTAAAACAAAGTTACAGGATCCACGGATGCAATACTGCATTTTATTTTGTTTATTTATTTCTTACACAGAAGACCAAGTATTTGTAATTTTTCTTAAAATTTTAAATGTTTAAGCTCAGCACCGGCCCTAACCCTTGATTAAATAGAGCAAGATTGTCCTTCAGCGCCCTTTCGTCGAAGCTTTCACATCTCGTAAATTGTGTTTTAAGTTTAAAAAATTATAATAAGCAAATTTTCAAAACCCAATTTTTATTGCAAACATTAACACTTAATCAGTTTGTGTTAAAGGGAAACATTTACTTTTCCTAAATATCCAGGGTATTAAAATGAATAAGCTCTGTAGGGCTTATCCATGCTATTAGGTACTAAGTTACTTGCTTTGCTGGAGTATATCTCCTTGAACTTTTGAACAGTTTGAGCAGTGACAAGTAGCACAACTCACTAAGGCCCAGTCGCTTAATGTTCTGTTGTAGTTTTTTGTAATACAGCTTGAGAGCAAAGCAGGGAACTAAAGCGGGCGTGTACAGTGAAATGATGAATTCACAATTCACTTTCCATTCCACTAGGAACACACAGTTCTGTATTTCAAACGGAAATATACTGCACTGTGCAAAAGAAAATAACAAGAGGGCTAATAAAAACAAGCGGATCTGCATAATAACAGACAGCCAGGCGTCACTAGGGGCACTAGTAAACCCCAAGGTAACGTCCAAGCTGACATGGAAATGCCAAAAAGAACTAGAAGTAGTGGGGGGTCCTATGGGTACCAGGACATTCGGGAATAGAAGGCAACGAAAAAGTGAATGAGCTAGCCAGACAAGGATCATCGACACCATACATTGGACCAGAACCTTCCCTTGGAATGACCAAAATCACAGCACAAGGGCAAACCAGGGAATGGATCCGAAACAATCACGATATTGGGGGAGCATCAGTAGAATAAGACATGGAAAAGGCTTTATAAGGGGCCCATTCAAAAAAACGAAGGAAGAACTACTCAGACAAAGTAGGAAAAGACTTTGCATAACAGTAGTGCTGCTAACAGGGCATGATAACCTAAGAGAACACCTACACAAGATAGGCTTATACAATGGGGATCCAAGTTGCAGAATGTGCGACAAGGGGGAAGAAACAGCCGCACGGGATATGGTATATCCTGTGCGAATGTGAAGCGCTGAATCACAAAAGACAGGCATTATTTGGGCAGCCGAAAATGAGCCCACAGGAATATATCAACCAACCAGTCTCGGGGTTATACAGACTTGTAGAAGAAACAAGACTAATGGAAGGAATAGTATAAAAGATAATGATAGATAAGGCGCAAAAAGCCCAAGAGGCTGCGCTGCCTCCGGTAGTAAATCAAGACGGCACCCAGGGAAGAAGAGAGCAACGTTCTATTCCCCACTGTGTTCTAATTCGAGCATTTTGATCAATATACTTTGTAATTTTTTATTATGCTTTTTACGTCGCCTACTGTTCAGTGTCGCCACATCGATTAGATTTGGCTTAGAAAGTTTATTAATGATGTCATGTTCTGGTCTGTTACGTTTTACCTGTTGGTCAGTAGGTACCGCTATAATCGCAGTAGGTCTTATTTTTGTTCTTTTTAAGGACAGTCTCTGGTTTATATTTTTACTAGGGAACTTGATCGATCTAAGTTTTCACGTCAGTTCTTGATGGATTATTTTACCTACTAAGTCATACCTTTCTATATACAAGGTATTTTATTAACGGTGAACAGGTAGCATATCTCAGGAACCAATGATCGTAGAATATTAGGAAAAAAATCCTCAAAAGGAAGTTGACCATATAGTATTTACCATATGTATATATTAATTTTTTATGGAATTCAGTTGTTTTTCCATATTATATTAATGTACAGTCGTTTGGACATTTTTAATCGCCATTTTCTCGAAAGCTAACAAAGATAGGTATAGAATATAATACATATTTTATATCAGGATTATTTTATTTTAAACATAATTATAACCTCTGATATATACTATATACGAGGGAATGTCATCCGGAACGGGACCTTTAAAACAACGAGAAACTGGAACCCCAATGGCAGGCTGTATTCCTAGAAGTGCTGGAGTACAACTTTGCTTACCTTGCTAATCTAACAAAAAGCTGTGTTTTAAAAAAAGTTTTTTAATTCCGTATTTTTGTATTAACATTACCACAGGATCCTATAAAATTTGAACGCACTTCGCCCTAAGTAACATTTATGATTTATGATGCTCAACCCGACTCACTATACTAATTAAACAGCTCCACAAAACAAAATGTCTAGATCCGTGGGTCGGACCTTGATATTCCTATTTATTTTTCGACGCTAAATCCAAATTCGGCCTCAGAAGGCCTTACACGTCTGGGATTGACCCCAGAGAGTATGTACTGTTCAACGCTAGACCTGAATTTGGGGTCGAAGTTTTCCATTACTAAAATTCACCTTCTAAGACCAAAACAAACCCTAGAAAGAGGTAGAAAATCGAGTTTTGCACGCTGGAATCGCAACGGCGGTATTCTCATTTATTTTTCAATGCTGGACCCGAATTAGTGATTGAAAAATTTTTCGTCTACTGAATTTCACCCACTAGGACCAAAGCTACCTCTGGGTAGAGGTGGAAAATCGAGTTATGGTTAGATAACAATTCGGATTGACAAGCGCATGAGAATACCACCGTTGCGATTCCGATGGCCAAACCTCGAATTTCCATCCCTCCCTAGTGGTAGTTTCGGCCCTTGAGGGTGCATTACAGTAGGCTAAAAACTTTTCGATCACAAATTCAGGTCCAGCGTTGACAAGTACAGGAGAATACCACTGTTGAGAGTCCGGTGTCCAAACCTCGATTTTCCACCCCTCCCTAGGGGTAGTTTTGGTCCTAGAGAGTGCATTTGAGTAAGGGTAACAATTTTGTGAACACAATTTTAGGTCCAGCGTCTACAAGTACATAAGAATACCACCGTTGCGATTTCGGCGTGCAAAACTCGATTTTCCACCTCTCCCTAGGGAAATTTTTTACCCTAGAGGGTGAATTTTGGTAGGAAAAACTTTTCGACCACAAATTCGGGTCTAGCGTGAGGCCGGATTCGGTTTAGCGTCGAAAAATAAATGGGAATATCATAGTCCGACCTACGGATCTCGATATTTTTTTTGGGGCTGTGTTATTTATTTCTTATCATCTGGGTATTATGGAATATTAAAAGTAAAGCCTTGATTATCTATAACAAACTTTATTTAAAATGTTAAAATAACACAAGTAATTTTAATTATTATTTTATTTACATAAAATCTTAAAACCAAATAAGGAAGAATAACTCAGGCCTATTATAAATATACTATTTTCAGATTGGCCAGTTAGTGCAGCAAAAGTTAGAGATGTGTCAAAACTGGCTCCCAACTTAACCAGAAATAAAAGTAGGTAAATTGGTCTCTGAAATTCTAATTTACTCGATCTTAATGTGTATACCTAGTGGGCCTCCGTTATTTAAGTACTTAAGTCAGACATTCTATTAGCATTTTATTAGACATTTTAAAGTATTATTAGACATTTTAAAACAGTTTTATTAACTATTCTGCCAATTTACAAAAAAAAAAAATTTTCAATGTTCTTGAAGATAACAGTTTAATTGGCAAACACTGTGAAGAATACATTTTTAAATTGACATGCCAAATATTTCAGTATTAAAAATTATTTACTTAGTGAATTTTATTTTTTGTTTAAAATATCCATGTATTTTTTTTATTTCGGCTATACTGTGGCACATGTTTGTAATAACAGACTACACATTTTCATACAATTGCAGCCATGTTTAGATTTTTGACCGCAAATTTTAGTTTTGGGACCTGTGTGCGTCGATCGAGCACTCAATCCAGCCAAGTATTTCATACGGAGAGGGCGGATGCGGATGCATCGGATATCTTTTTTTTCGTTTCTGTCTTCGCTTTCGCGTGTTTAAATAATAATAGAAAGAATGACAAATAACGTACAGAATTTTTAAACGGTGAGCTCCCGACTTTCGGTCGCTGACAAAGTACGTATAAAATCGCTTGTTAGACCTCTTCCAGATCTAAAGCCGCATCAGGCTAATAAATATACGAAAGGCGGTTGTTAGATATGCGGCTGTAACACATGAAACGCCTTATTTTGTTTTACGTGTTTATTGTTTTTTCAGATGGAGCTGAAAAATATAGTGAATAAAATTTCGGCTCGTCACATGATTGATTCCACAAAACTAGCCTTATTGGGAGTTAGAGGGATTAGTATTGCTGCTCAATTAGATTTCGCTTACAGACAAGATATAAATTAATCATATCATAAAAGTGGACAAAAATAGACATTTTTAAAAAAATGATATTTTTTAAATCATTGTCAAGTGGTAATATTTTTAGATATTTACATAAAGGTAAAATACAAGAACGATTTTGGCGTTTATTGAGAGCTGCAGACAAGACTGCTGAAGGATTGACGAAATGTATCGAAGAAGATCCAAGTGCGATTTATTGGAAGCAGTTAAAATAAAAATGTCAAAAGTTGCTTCAATGCGATGGAACTACAACATACGCACTGTGAATACTGTTTTCGCGAATCGTAAAAAAACTAATTAGTTGTTTTCTGAGTTTGAAGACAAAGTGATAAAACGATTTTAGTAAGGAGGCATATGGTTTAAGAAAAGCACCTAAAGATTCTGATTTCCTCTTTTGGTTGACTTTTTTACAAAATCCTACCAGACATTTTATTTATTCAGTTTTAAAGCAAGGATAAAGGCGGTGTTAAACTTTTAAGAGATGTTGAAGTATTTAAGAGGGCAATTTTCTTAATTAAAGAAATTATAGCGAATTTACAGAAAACTGTTAAGTTTGAACATGGGAGTCATGGAAAAAATGCAGAAAAGTAAATTTAAAAGACCCGAGAATAGAAATTGTATTATAGCAAAAGGTTTGCGACATAAAATACTTTTATATAGGGGTCATTTATAAGCTGCATCTTTATTAGATACAGAAAACTTTATAAAATATTTGATATAATTTCCAGCAGAAATACTGTATTCCATTGTTGGTAATTATCCTATGTTAAATAAAGAACCGAAAACTGAACTTGAAGTAATGTATATGAGAGAAGACTTCAAAAATATTAAAGGTAGACTGAATTTGCTGTCATTATTGACTAGTAACCACCTAGAAAAGTCATTTAAGGAAGTAACCAAAATAGTAAAGATAATTATAAGTACTCTTCATTTCCAGAAAAACAAGTGTGACTAGTTATAACGTTATTACTTAATAAGTAATAAGAAAGTATACTATACAACTTTTGTAGTAAATAATTTTAAGACTACGCTGCAGTCTACTAAGGTAAGTTCTAGTAGCACACATATTTTCATATCTATACATAAAACTGAACATAAAAAATTCCTTGTATTAATATAAAAAACACCAGAAAAAATTATTGTCTGATGTTCTTGTTTAAAATAGCCCCCCGATATACTGTCACTGTCGATCTAGTAAAGGTTAATAATGGCCTATTTTTTAAAGGACTCTGTGAATATTCTTGGCCGACTTTTATTTTGCAGCAGTAAAAATTTTGTCGGTCCTTCTCAACAATTGTATCTGCTCTTTTTACATTGTTATCACCTTCGCCGAAAGTAAGACATGATATCAACGAGTCCAACACTATTTAAAGGTTTGTGAAAACCGTACCTATAGTTATTAATAGCTTGATTGCTATAATTTTTTGGCTCAAGTTTCATTTAGGTACTTATTCCGCCACCACATTCCATAATTTTCATAGTCGCTCTAAGCTATAGAAAGTATCAAAACTTTAATAAAAATAAATAAAAAGCCTTGCACGTGCACATCTAGGTGTTACAAAATGCAGTGACGTGATAGGTATAACCGGTTTCTGTCAGATCCTTTTTTGTTATCACGAGTATGTACTTCTGGCCGCCTTATGACCGACGCTATCACTGTAATTTAGAAAGGGAATTTAAGAATTAACCCTGGCACGCCGAAAACACCTTTACAACACTTATAGATGGCAGGGTGAATTCCCATTGGGGGAGCAAAATCACGGTTTTCTGCGCCGGAAGTGGTCATATTCGGAAAAACCATTTAGTTTTCAAAACCAAAACTTCACTGGATGAAGACGGTGGAAGTCCAGTTATTTATAGCTAAAAATCGTTTTCTTCCGTTTAGTCAATATTATTCCAAGATTTATGCTACACTAACTATTATACGAATAATTCACAGTTTACCAAAATGTGTATAAAGTAATAGGAATGAATTTTACAACTTTAAAAACCTGCCAAAGAAAAAAAAGTAAAATATAGAAGCAACCAGATAATCGAGTTTAATTATACACTTGAAAACAATTTATTCACACCCTTATGAGTTTTGGGAATTTATTTACTTATTTGTACCATATATTGGGAAGCAATATTATTTGATATCTGCTGGGAACCAAAATGACAGACACCCCAAAAATTTAAGGGCTCTTGTTTTTTATTTTCAAAAAATGGTGTTCAACCAAACTAGAAAATCTAAAGGTTATCGACTTTCTTGTGTAGGTGTAGCAAAAAGTACCAAAACTTTTATTTTGTTTTCCTAAAATACAATTAAAAGTGACAACACTTGATCTTTTAAAAATCAGTACTTCAAAAACTATTAAAGTTACCCGTATGGTAGCATAAATATATACATTGTATCTAAACGTAAAAAGTTAGAATTTTTAAATGTTAATAAAAATAATATTTTAATAAATATTATTAATAATGCTAAGCTTTGATGTACTGTCTTTAATAATTTTAAAATTATATATATATATATATATATATATATATATATATATATATATATATATATATATATATATATATATATATATATATATATATATATATATATATATATATATATATACAGGGTGTCCGGAATAACTTGAAGTACATGGGGATCTTGAAACCGTTGGAGATAAAAAAGTCGGTTAAATGGGAGAAAAGTTGCGTACCAGAGTGCCCAACAATATTCCGTTTTGAGCATATTTTTAACTGGTCTCTTCAAAGATATACAGAGTGAAAACAAAAAATGTGCGTTTTAGAACAACTTAAATATTTCAATCATTATATGGACTAGACCCGTGAAAATTTCAGGAGAGGGGTAAGACACATCTGCGAATTTAAAAGGGTGTCAAAAAATTTAGGCCTACTATGTTGCGTGCAGCCATAATCAACTTTCGTTTTTCTTATGGCCGCCATATTGAATTTTTACATTTTAAAATGCTTAGAACATCCCCCTTTCCAACCTGTATAACTCGTACTTATTAAATCAGTGAAAAAATGCAAAAATGACAAATTATTATTTTTCACATAGTAGGTCGAGCATTTTTTGTTCACCGCTTTTTGTAATGTTTTAAATATCAAATTATTTTAATCTAAGAACCTAATAAATCAAAACTAAACTTAAAAATTACAATAAAACGACTTAAGCTGCAGACTAGGTAAAAAAAGTAGCAAAAAGAAACATCACAGAAACCAATAGTCTATTGAAGATACTGTTCAAATAAGGCACCATTTTCCCGAACGTACAGTCTGTATCGTCTTAATACTGCTTCAGAAGAGTGCCTGATCATTTCAGGGGTGATGCTGTTAACAGCTTCTACTACAGCCACTCTTAGTGCGTCGACAGTTTCATGTGATGTAGCGTAAATTTTTTTTTTTGTACCCCCAAACGAAAAGTCCATGGGTGTCATATCTGGGGACCTAGCGGGCCATCTTACGGGTCCTTGATTACCTATCCATTTATTGGGATATTCGGTATTGAGATAGTCAGTGACAATCCGAGCATTGTGAGGGGGGGCACCATCTTGATGAAAATACATGTTTTGGATTGTTGCAAGAGGAAGATCCATAAGTGCGTCTGCTATGTCATTTTGTAACAGATTTAAATATCTTTCGGAATTCAAATTTCCATTGTAAAAATAAGGACCAATTATGTGGGTACCAATGATTCCCATCCAAACATTAAAACCAAATTTAATTTGATGCCTCACTTCATGGGACAAATGCGGGTTCACATCTGACCAAAAAACAGTATTTTTGCGATTAAACATTCCGCAGTTGGTAAAGCGACTTTCATCAGACCATAAAATTCTTAAAGGAAAATTTGGATTCAAGTGGCATTGTTCCAAAAACCAAAGGCAGAATTGCAGCCTTCTTGCTTGATCTCCATCTTGAAGCCCTTGACATACTCGTTCGCGGTAGGGGTGAAATTTATTCCGATTAAGAACGTCACTGGCCGTTGAGCGAGCAACGCCTGCTGTATCTTCAATTTGCCAATGAGATACGAGGCGTCTCGATTACACTTTGCTTTAACTAAATTTTCTTTTTCTTCATTTGCTGGTTTATTCCTTTTTAATTTCACAAAACTCCCATAATTAATTAGATTATTTTTCAAACGCCTAAACATACTCTTACTGGGTTGTCGCCTTTCCGGGTATTTATTCAAGTACATTTCTTCAGCCATTTGTTTCCTTCGGCATAAAATAAAACATTCCAACATGTCATATCTTTCACTATTTGAAAACGCATTCATTTTAACTTTATCTACTTAGAATCTTTTCTTGACGTCTCATTAACAACACTATCGCATTGAAATAAAATATTAATACGAGACCACGTCAAATATGAATACGTCAATAATAACGAAATAGACATAAGCCTACTATGTGAAAAATGATAATTTGTCATTTTTGCATTTTTTTACTGGTTTAATAAGTACGAGTTATACACGGTTGAAAGGATGTTCTAAGCATTTTAAAAATGTAAAAATTCAATATGGCGGCCATAAGAAAAACGAAAGTTGATTATGGCTGCACGCAACATAGTAGGCCTAGAATTTTTTGACACCCTTTTTAAATTCGCAGATGTGTCTTACCCTCTCCTGAAATTTTCACGGGTCTAGTCCATATAATGATTGAAATATTAAAGTTGTTCTAAAACGCACATTTTTTGTTTTCACTCTGTATATCTTTGAAGAGACCAGTTAAAAATATTCTCAAAACGGAATATTGTTGGGCACTGGTACGCAACTTTTCTCCCATTTAACCGACTTTGTATCTCCAACGGTTTCCAAGATCCCCATGTACTTCAAGTTATTCCGGACCCTGTATATATATATATATATATATATATATATATATATATATATATATATATATATATATATATATATATATATATATATATATATATATATATATATATATATATATATATATATATATATATATAAAGCTATTACATTTCCACACACTATTTGGCCACCCTGTAAGTTATTAATAAATTCTTAAAGCTTTTATTGTATAAAAAATTACTTGCTACAAATTTATGTCCTTCGGCATTGTATCCGTTAAGACATAAATAAACTAAGGAGCTTACTGTTCTAAAACATCAATATTAATATTATTCTAACAATAAAAATCAGACTTAAGAAAGAAAAAAAAATTACTCTTCTAATATCACATTTTACATGACTGATCACTTACATTATTTTAATGTTGAATTTTATAATTTGTATTTAAAGTAAAATTTCTTTCTTTTGTATATTCTGTTTTAACATATAAATTTTAATAATTATATTTGTCGCATGCCTTGCACTGCGTTATAAGCGTTCATATTAGCCGCGTATTCACTCAGCGAACACATACAGCTGCACAGCAACGAACGTATACGCCGTAAATACGCGTACATTTTGTTCGACATGTGCCCGGACGTCCACATTTAATAAACGTATGCGTGTAGTGTTTTTCGCCTTCGTTCCGATAATTAATTTTCATTCGTATTTCATTCATATAAGTACACATCCCAAAACGACGTGCATTGAATTTCCTTTACGACAAGCGAGCGAACTTTTCCGAAACCGAATGCAGGCGTTCGTAGATAAAATTATTCACGTCCACACTAACCGAACGTATACGTTCGTTGCCGTGCGGCCATATACGTTCGCTAAATGAATACGCGGCTTAACGTGTATACTAATAACCTTCAAAAGATATTCTTTAAGACAACATGTGAAGTAAATATGTATATGGATCATACTTAACAAAAAAATAAAAATGCATCTCTTTTTTGATTGAATGATTAAAAATACTACATATTGTATTATTAAATACTCATAATGAAAAGTAACTTTGTCCTTAAGCTACAATAAAGAGCCACCCATATAAGAGCGTTCACTCGTACGTAACTAGTTTGTTAGAAAAAAATATTTAACCATTAAACTGTCGCAACTGTGGTAAAAAACTATTTCGTAATATTCTCACGTATTCTGCAGAATTAACTGTTACGGATTCAACACGTGCATTTTGTGTGTCTCGATAATGACCTTGGAAGACATTGATTCCCAAACCGTAAGCTTTAAAGAATGTAAAAACATTTGGTGTTTTAATTTAGAGTTTTCGCTGCTCCGGAGTCTGCAATTTTGTTTATTCACATATCTGTTTAGATAGAAATAAGCTTCATCTGAAAAATGAGTGTTGTTAAAGTTAGTGAACAACCGTTCGAACATTGTATTTACGAACCTTTTACTTAAAATTAAATCCTTTTTTGCACCAACTATATAATATAGGGAAGGAGTTTTTAAATCCGTTCTGGGTATTGCCAAAGCATCTGAACATTTACGCGTTGATAAGCTCAGATCGTCTCTAACAGGCACCTTTATTTTCGCCACGTTGTGTTCGCTTCTCCTGATCCTTTTTGCTTTTAATTATTAGTAGTCGCGTCGGTCTTCCCGAATTTTTTAACCCATGATTTCAGTAAATTAACAGAAGTACGAAACAGATACTGCAAACGAAAAAAACGGCAAGCAACGACGTGAAAATCGTTGTTTTACGCAGAACGCACGCTGTTCTTCCGCAAACCGCCCATTGCTAAAAAAATTCCAAGAAGCGAAGATCCAGACGTAGTTGTTCCGCTTGATAAATCCGCGAGAAAGATTACGAAAATGCTACAAAATTTCTAGGGCACACTCTGTACATGCACATGTTTTTCATCATGTACAATTGTAAGCTCAAGAAAGATTATTTTTCTTATGAAAATAAAAACCAAAATTAAGAAAAATCAAAATTTAGGATATAGCTACTTCTCATTTATTATTGTAAGAGAAAAAAGTTTAAAAATTGCCATTACTGAGCGCTTGCGTATGAGAAACTATTGTTAATGGGGGTGTGCCAATAGTTGTCGAATCGAATTGTTATATTCCTTTCGAATCGAATATTGGAACTATTTGAATAGTTCGAACTTTTCGAATGACTGCAATAATTTGAACTATTCGAATAGTTCAATTGAATTCAATTTGAATATAGTATTTTTTCAAATAATTGATTGTAGGTATAAGCTAATTATAAAAGTCGTAGTAGCTGTTTAAAAATGATAATGCGAACGAAACGCTTAAACTTTCGATTTAAAATTACGTCAGTATGTTATAAGTAACCACAACTTTCCAATATTGTGGACTCAATATTAATGACTTGCTTTTAAATATATTGGGAATTTCAAATTTTTACAAACCTTTCAAAACTGGCGACAAAATCAATACCTATTTCTGAATAATCAGAAAAAAAGTTTTTCTGATTATTATATTATAGTTTTTCGGGTATTCCAGTTATTTAAAAGATTCAAATCATTCAAATATTTTGAACTATTTGATTGATTTGAATATTCGATTTGAAATTCGAATCGAATAATTCGTATTCGTTTCGCCTAGAATAATTTGAAAATCAAGGAAGTTTAAAGGTGTATGGAAGGCCAATGCTTTGGAACAAAGTTGTCTAGGCGTGCAGGGCAGCGGGAATAGGGGAAACGGCCACACGGATTTTGCGCAATGAATCGTAGGACAGGTTTGGACTTTCATAATTCTTTGTTCCCATATAAAAAGTTGACATCATCAAATGTCAAATTCAGACTAACTATTCGTTAACTGTTTTTTTTTATTTTTTGTACAAAATTGTTGGTTTATAAACGAAACTATTATAGAATATTTAAAATTATTGTGTAATATTAGATTTTATATCATCTGATTTAACATGGAAAGAACTGAGGGCGCCAAGTCACAGCCTTCTATTTAAATGGTTGATAATTTTGGGAGTTTTGTATTTTTACCAAAAATCTTGATAAAATAATTGACAACACGATTATTTAAAATAAATTTTAAACATCGTATGATCCTTACATGTACTTATCAGGAATTTTGTTATAAAGGACGGGCAAGATAGTGTAAATGAGTTTAATTTACTCGTAATTATCATATTTAAGGATCGATATTTAAAAAATGAAACGTTGACGAAAAACACTTACTTTAGATTTGTAATCAGCGCCTCTGTATGCAAAAGATCATTAATAAGACGAACAGATCTTTTTTAAATGGAAAAAGAATGATATGAGTTGTAGGAAATAGCATTGTAGAGAGAGTATACAAATTAGACGGATAGAAATACTTACTGGCTCGAAAGAGGAATCCAAGCTTTTTTAAACTAGCTGAGGCTATGGATGTAATGTGTTTGTGTCAGATAAGGTTGTTCTCAAAAGTAACGCCAAAATGATTAAATAACTTTTTTTCGCGACACCGAACATGAATGAATCTTGGAGCATTAAACTGGACAAGATTTTTGAAGTCCCAATTCAAGATTAGTTTATGGTTTTGTGAAAGTGATTTTAAATTGTTTTCCTAATTAGGGGTATTTCGGGTATCTTACCCTTTGATTTGCAAGACAAAACCATACAACTTTCAGGCATTTTGTTATGATATTGTAAGTAACAAACAATAAACCCAAAATTCTAGTTACAATTAAACAAACCAATAATCACTAAAATATGCGAAATTAATGCGGCGCAAACGACGACAAAACATTTATCTGGCGAAACGGGACACCGGCTCTGTCAAAAGGTAATGTGTTGCCTACCTACAAACTGTGTGTCGGTAGGCAGCATATTACAATATTTTGGGGGAATTTTGTTAGTGCGCAGAATCATCGTGGCCGCTCATGGCAGTTATTTTGATAGTGGGCTGGACATTTTTTGATCGAATCGGCCATAGCATTGGGCTTCCCTAAACCTTCAAACTTCCTTGTTGAAAATTCGAATATTCGCACACCCCTAATGTAAATGATGATCGGCACTCCTTAGGTCAAACTTTCGAGATCTAATTATTAATTGCCTACAACAGCAGCAGTTTCAAATAAACAATGACAACCACATTTGGGGCAGAGGTTTTTAGTATTAAACCACTGTTTCAAATGCTCTGTATGTCCACCATGTCCACATATCATACAACAGTTTACGGAACCTCTAACAGATGTATTGCATATAACACAATGTAAAGGAAGTTTTTACAGTTATTACAAACGGAATTTTGGGTTGGAGTCTGACAGTTTTGACAATCGGGTATAAACTCCACTCCTTTGTAGGTTTCTGGAGAATTCGCCATATACTTCATGACCTAAAAACGAAAGTAATATAATATAACTAATATTTTAAGTACCCTTGGAAAAAATTAATGTTTTTTGTATCATCACTATAGTACTTAATGCATTTTCAAATTTAACTATATTAGCATTAATACATATTAACTAAGAAAAGAGGTCGGCTATATCATGGAAATTAAATTGCCCGCAGGCTTTGAAAACACTATTTATCGAAGACAGGCAAGGAACATCTCACTATAGTACAGTAGATGGGAAGAAAACGGGTGTTTGACTTCCGGATTTTTTTGTACAGTTTCAATTTTTATGAAAATTTGGAATTAAGTTGCTTTCACCCTCCAGATCAAAGTTTATATATGCTTAGGGTGTGCTTTTTATTTTTAGGGGGTAAAAACCACCCCTTATGCTAAAAAATTAAAAAACCATAGAAATAGACCTTAATGTAAAGTAAAATCATAGCTAAATATGTAGAATAAATCTATTTTTATGTTGTGAGTTATATTTAACATTATATTTGTAATGTTTCAACCCTTAAAAATCACCCTTAATAACGAAATTACAAAAAACATTGTTTTTTTCATTTTAAAATTATTCAATAACGCTTTTATTGTAGAAAACATTTGTTTTTTAATAGTTTATGGTATAATAAATATTTAACTATCATAACTCAACCTTTAAAACACCACCCCTTATGAGATTTACAAAAAAAATTTTTTGACAAATTAAAACGATTTAATGATACATAATTGTAGTCCCGGAAATGAAGCTAAAAATGGCAAAACCTCGCATTTTTTTTTGTCGTGGATCGATTTGCATAAAAATTTGGAGTTAGGCGCTTCCAACCCTCTACTTTAAATTCTATTTTATGGTGATGTGCGCTGTTTGTTTTTAAAGGGTGAAAACTACCCCTAATTGTCAAAACTTATAGAATAACATTTTAAACCTTAATATGAGTAAAAGTTGGTTTGGATTAGTTGATTTATGATTGTTTTATGCTTTGGAATACAATTTTAAAATATTTCAACCTTTAAAAATTAACCCTTGTTAGAGCTTAAAGTAAAAAAAAAATAGTTACCCTAAAAAAATATTAATTTACCATAGTGATTTAATTTTAGAATGTTGTTGCTTAAAATATGTACTAATTTCATTTCGTAACTTTTTGACCCTTATAAATCAACCCTTATTATAGCTTAACTTAAAAAAAAGTTTTATCCCCAAAAAATTAATAGCTTGACAGATTTAATAATTAAAAACATTACTGCCTGAAATATTACCAGTTTCATTCTTTGCAAATTTTCAATCTTTTAAAACCACCCCTTACAACATTTGCAATTCTTATAAACCAATATAATACATATAAATAGGAAAAGAAAGTAGAATTACATACAAAAATTATACCGGTAAAAGTATAAAGTATACCGGTTTTATAGAATATTATGCTCCGAAGTGGGCTATTCGAATTTTTCGAAAAAAAGTTGATTGGTTTTTTAAAAATAGCTTCTTTAGTTTTAATGATAAAAAGTTTTTTCAAAAATAATTTTGTAGAGTTTTTTAAGAGCTACAAGGCTATGTAAAGTAAATCATTTTTAATCCCTTAGTTTTAAAATGGGATGAGTTTAAAGGGCAAGAATAAAGTGGTGCTCGCTCGTAAAAAGGGGCTTTAAACGACCATATCTGGCCAAATATTTATTGTACAGAAAAATCTATAAAATAAAAAGTCTGCTATCAAAAAAGCTATAATTTGGTACTCCAGCATTTTTTTGTATCTCCAGTATTGTTGGAGTTATTTTGAAGAAAATGTCCATTTTTACGAAATTGCGGAAAATCGTTGTTCACTTTAAGCTCCAATTTTTCTAAAATTAAGCATTTTAATTGGGTTAAACTTCTAGGATGATATATTAATAATAATATATATATATATATATATATATATATATATATATATATATATATATATATATATATATATATATATATATATATATATATAAATATCGCAGAAGGGTACAGATCTATTTTAATTAGGAGGGGAAAAAAGTAGGGACCAACCTTATTTTTATCATAACTCGCTCAATTTTCATGCTTTCTCTTTTTTTGTTTTTAAAAGAAAGGTCTTATTATACTTAAAAAAGGCTTTATATGTTTTCCTTGGAAAATGCAAACTTTTCCCGCTATTTGACTTTGAATCCTTCAAATTTAGCATTTGACGAACAAAAGCTAACCATTAACAAACTGTAGCTTGGTCTGTATTGGTTGTAGAGAAATTATAAAATAACATTTTTTTTCTAGTTTTTTTTATAAGCTACAATTTTGCTCTCCACAGTTTTTTGGATAAAATGCATATTTGCATTAGTTATTTGTGAAAAACCCATTAAAAACGTCGATTTTTTAGTCGAAAAACTTTTATTTTTAATCCCAAATAACTCGAAAAATATTAGTTTCACGAAAAAAATGTATGGAACATTTTTTACTTGACTGACTTTCTTTATCGATTTCTGTAGTTAAAATGTAATAAAAAATTTCCACCCCCAAGATGGGGTGGCAACCACCCCCAAGAAGGGGGGCAACCACCCCCAGGATAAAATCACACTTCTGCATGATACAAACTTTGATTCTTGGGGTATTCCCTACCTTCTGTGAAAACTTCAGGTAAATCCATGCAGGACAAAAAAATTCCCAGCCGAAATGCCTCATTTCCTGTACTACAAAAAATAATGTCATGTTTGTATGTTGGATGTTTAAAGGTATACACGTTTTACAAAATCAATAATTTTATTAGAAATAAAAACTGTAAGATTGGTAAAAGCTATGAAAACTAAAAGGTTTAAACAATTATCTGTAAAATGCGTTTCCACTTAAAACAGCTTAGTACTGAAATAACGAACAATCGGGAGGAGGAGAAGAAACATTTTTAATAACGAAAATGGTAACAATTTCAGTTAAGTGATTGAATAAACTATGACACATTTTCCAGAATTTAAAATAATATATTACACACATTATAATAATGTAGTAAAAAGCTCCCATGATGAATATAGGGCACGTTAATAAATTCCCTAACTAATAAGTAAGTTTTTGACGAAATAACAGAGGTAGGGAATTGTTGTTTTTATGCATAATATTTTTTTCAACCTTTCACTCAAAAACACTTATATTCCAATTTTATAGATATATATATATATATATATATATATATATATATATATATATATATATATATATATATATATATATATATATATATATATATAATATATATACATATATATATATAAAAAAAAAAAAAATATATATACAGGGTGTAAAAAGTATCATGCTCATGATTTAAATGGGCGATAGTAGAGCTCAAAACAAGTCAAAAAGTCTATATGACATATGTGTCTAAACTTGACAGTTTTTTGTCTATACGATGTCAAAGTTAGAACTTTAGAAGAAGAATTATTTCTAAAAATCTTAAGAATTGGAAACTTTCGTCTTAAACACTTATCAGTAGATTCATTTGGTAAAAAAAATAAACTAAGTTTTAAATGTTACAATCTACAAATAAAAAAATATGAATAATTTTTCCCCCAGTTAAAAAGTTAAAAAACAATTGGCAACAGAGCATCCGGTTGTCTGACGTAAAGTCAGCTGTACTATTGCTCACCGGCCGGCAGCGATAGTTTTGTTTGTTTTTAAACCGGGAAAATATGCCGATATGTTTTAAATTTACCACAAACGTAGTGCAAATGTACCATAGATTTTTAAAAGCGGAATGTGTTCAACCGAGAAATCCTATTCTTTAAACAAAATAAAAAAGTGCTGTTTTAAAACATAATAATTGTAAATCGGGAAAATATGCCGATATGTTTTAAATTTACCACAAACGTAGTGCAAATGTACGAAAGATTTTTAAAAACGGAATGTGTGCAACTGAGAAATCTTATTCTTTAAGCAATATAACAAAAGTGCTGTTTTAAAACATAATAATTTGTGTTTTTAAAATTTACATTTAGCCTATTCTTTTGGTAAGTACAACTATTTTTTAATAACAAATTAAAACCAAACAATAATTATTTGTTGTTTTTTACTTAAATTTAATTTCATATTAAATATCAAAATAAATTGCAAGAAGTAATATTTATTATTTGTATGTAAATGAACATCTCCTTAAAAAAAGTAAATATGAAAACCATCGCAAAAAATCTTCGTCGGTCGACTCGCATTCGAGGAAACAGGCGCGGTGTTGCCAACTTTTTTAAACTTTGAAAGGTCATAATTCGAAAACGATTAACTTTTGACCCATATGTTTTTGGCTTTTTCGACTTGTTTTGAGCTCCACTATCGTCCATTAAAATGATGAGCATCATACTTTTACACCCTGTATATAAAAAAAAAATTTTTTTTTTTTATATATATATATATATATATATATATATATACAGGGTAAGTCTATGAAGTGGGACCCCGTTTATTGCTTTAATATTGAAATTGGGAAAAAATTTTAAACAAAATATTTTGGTTTTTGCTGCCTATATTTTGCAAACAACGTTATGTATACAGGGTGTAAAAGTCCATACAAGAACAAAGTTCATTTTTTTAAATGACTCCCATTTTTTTTTTTTGTTTTCTGCATAAATTCTAGATATTTTTATTCAGCATATCATATCCGTATGTTCAACTGTTTACGAGATATTCTGCATTTAAATACAAATTTAGAAGGGAAAAATCCGCTCATTTTTTAATGTTGTTTAACGTTTCTATGGTTTCAGCGGTTTTTTGAGAGTCGCATAGTAACCATATATGCTTATAGAGATTAATAAAAATGTCATATTGACAGTTTTATTAATCTGAAAAAAATTGTTTTAATCGTTTTTTTCTTGTTTAAGGTTTTACCTATTTCTACTCATCATGTGATATCTAATTACCTATTAATTATTACTATGGTGTTTTGTCACTCTACTAAACCATAGAAACGTAAAACAACATTGAGAGATGAGCGGATTTTTTCATTCTAAATTCGTATTTAAATGAGAATATCTCGTAAACAATTGAATATAGGGATATGATATGTTAGATAAAAATATCTAGAATTTTATGTAGATATCAAAAATGTAACAAAAATATAGGGAGTCATTTAAAATTAACTTTGTCCTTGTACGGTCTTTATGATACACCCTGTATACATAACGTTGTTCGAAAATATAGAGCAGCAAAAACCATATTATTTTTGTATGAAACATTTTTTTTCCAATTTGAATATTTAAAGCAATAAATGGGGGTCCCACTTCACAGACTTACCTGTTATATATATATATATATATATATATATATATATATATATATATATATATATATATATATATATATATATATATATATATATATATATATATATATATATATATATTTTTTTTTTTTCGATTAACGGAGAATCTCCGAAAAAAATTTCACATTATAGATAATATAATTTCATAATTGTTGACATTAAGTAAAAAAAAAAAATTTTTTCTTTTTCTTAGAATTTCAAATATCAATCACATTAGTAGTTACCCTTAATACCTACCAACATGGAGGCAGGGATGTTAGACACATATGTGGTTTTGTTTTTTGGTTTTTCTTTCCTTCTTTTTTTTCATTTTTTTTAACCTTTTTTACGTAAGACATTTTTGTGATCATAAATCCTACTTAGATTCACCACTTTCAAGTTACTCAACGCCTATCCAAGGTTTTTTGTAAATATCACCGACCAGGTGTAGTTTAACTAACCCTATGTTAACTTGAACTGAAATGTTGTGGTCTTTAGCAACAGATTAATATAAAAAACACAACATTCATATTTCTTTTAATACCATCATATCAAATTTTACTATCTTCAAACCAGTACACATTTTGCAAAAATAAAATTATTTTAACATAATAATTAACAACATGGAACAATAAGTAATATATTACACAAGAATGCCAACTGTTTTTCACACAATGGATTTATTTTCCGCTTAATGCGAGTAGCAGTAAGTAGATATTGTCATATTTAATTAAAGTAAAGATTTTTTTTTGATTGTTGAAAAGATAATTTATCTTTCTTAAGGGAAGGATTTTTTTTTGAATGTTTTTTTTCTTTTTTCTGCTTTTCTTAATATAAACAAGCTCATTCACTAATTGTACTTCCATTATTGTAGCCCTGAGGAAGAAAATAAAGTTTTTCGAAAGCTTGGAGTAGCACAAAAGCATTTTCATTTAACAAGCCCTCTAGGACTGATACCCCAATAAACTAAATTTGTTTTTTTATATATATATATATATATATATATATATATATATATATATATATATATATATATATATATATATATTTTTTAAATCCGACGTTTCCCTCGTAGTCTTTCAAAAGTATAAACTAGTCCCTATTCGCAGAAAAATAAATATTATGCTTATTTACTTTACACAATGCAATATTAAAGTATTTTTGATGTTTGGTCAGGTTAACAAGGCTCTCCCTATACTTAGCCTTAATTTTTTTATTACACTGTATAATAACCAAGTGTGTAACCAAAGAGAAGCACTTGGCCTTTAACAACAATGGACCTTTAATTATATTTTATTTATTTAATATTAATTTTTACCTTACTGACTGACATTAACTACTGCAAAGTTAAAACTCTAAACCGACTGTGTCTATCTTCTCTTTTGGAATAATTTTGACACAGCTTCTAATGATAGCGACCTGATGGTCAAAACGCTTGTAGACTAATTATACTAAATATATAAAGTGATAAATTGCACTACTGTTCCTTTATATTTAAGAAATAAACGAAATGTCGTTTACCAAAATGGGAACACAAACACGGAAGTAATGAGAGAAAAAATTGTAAATTAAATTAATCGTCTTAACCAAGAACCCCAAATAATATCGGCGAGCTTAGAAAGGCTGAGGAGGGGTTAAAGATCATGTTACAAAAATAACGGGGGTCATATAGAACATTTAAATTATTAGTAATATTATAATTTTTTGTTGTAAGTGTTTTTATTGCCACAATATTTTACCTCGTATTGTATTTTAATTTTTTTCGTTTAATGTAATTTTGCTGCTTGGTTTAGAAATAGATATATCATATCATTTTTAGCATATAATTTGAAGCCGTTCTTTGAAGAAAAAACCCCATTATAAAACTACTTCAAAAAGTAATAAACGTATTTTTAAAATTCTTGACTTTGACAAATAAGCACCTGTGACCGTGGCGGCCAGGTTTTTTCAAGTGAAACTATCCTTATAGTATCATGCAGTTTTTAGACAATTGCAGCGAACCGCAGGAAATAAACCCAGCAACCCCTATATCACAAATTCCTCGTGAAAATCTCTATCTATTGATATAAAAATATACGAGGTTATTCCATTAAAAATACGTCACTCGTGCTGTTAAAATTTTTAAATATTTCAAATATCATACCCAGCTCGGTTATATAAAAGAGCCCATCTGTGCAAAGTATCTGCATAAGCCATCTTATAATACTCATAAATAGCCACATACGGAGGTTTCGAAGTATCGATGGGACTACTAATTCTTCCACTCTCAGGTTATCCAAAGAAGTGGAACGTGTAGTTTTTAAGATTGGCAAGACCCAGCCCTCTGCTACAATATCTGCTGGAGGAATAGTATGATATGGAGAACCACCAGACTAAAATAGATAAAAATAAAATTATAAATACAGCTTTAAACGATGCTATATATTAATACTAAAAAATAAATCGTTAAAAACTCATGAATCCTACAAAACAGTAAAAAATTGGGATCGCAACTAAGTAGTTGAAAATAAAAGCTATGCAATCTCTGGTCCAACTGGCATTTTTTCTTTGAAAATTCAAAAATAAACTTAATATACTTCAATTTAGCATTTTCAGCTTTCTATGCACCAATAATTAAATTGTCATGTAAAATTTGCAAATGACTTTTTTTGCTCACTGTCTACAGTACTGGTTTGGATGTATTTTGATTTAAACAACAACTTGCTTTGACTTAAGGGTATTTTAGATAGCGCCTTTCGATTAATTTGGTTAAGCTGCGTAAAAAGATTTTGCAGTCCGTTAAAAAATAAAATTAATCCTTCATCAAATCCCACATTGATGTTGTTAATAGGTTTGAGGTATTTTTTAACATCATAATCAATTCTTAATAACCTATAAAGAGTGCAATTTTATTTTTTTTTAAAGAAAACGACTAGTTAAATGTCTTATAATTGATTCCATATCTAAATACAAAAATGGAACGTTGGTTTGTCAGTTTGATACTTAAAAACTTTCTCAGAATTCTGCTATGGTCAAGAAAAGAGCTAGCTTTAGTAATAACAATATATCTTCAATAGCAGTATGACATGCTTTGTGCTGAAATTAACTGTCAATTTTTTATTTTTATCCTCTACACACAACTTTACATATTTTATAGTATCCAGAGCCCTATTAGCTGCTGCAGAACTTTCTACCCAGGGGATTGCACAAAACTTTTTGGAAAATCACTGCATTTTGTAATTCTTATAAAATCGCTTCTTCTTTTGGGAATCTCTTAGAATTCCGTTTAGGTTCCAACCGGTGGACTTATGTCCAGTTTGAAATGCACCGTGAATAATATGCAATCCAAGTGACCAAGCTCCAATATTTATCTCTCTGTAGTTTCCATTTGATGTACTTTAAATAGTGTTGAAAATTTCCAATTGACTGACGGGCCATCCATTGTAATGTACAATTATTAACAAAAACCTTTCGTATAAAGAACAAGTAATGTACACATGTAGTTCCTTTTTTCTGTTTTTTACAATATTTCAGTGACACAGAGTCAATTTTATTTTTGACACCCTATATCTTAAGAAAGAGACAATTTTGCTTTATTATTCAACCTCAAGTTCAACTCAAAACCACCAAAATGTACCCTATTTGTGTTATTTATTATTTAAGTGCTTGAACGGAAAGATTTTATCCAAAAAATATTTTAATATGTCCTCAGCACATTGATTTGCACCTAAATAGAGTTTAAAAAGCTTGTTTCAACTTTTTGAATTTCTAAATTTAAAAAAAACCTTACATAAATGTTCATTGGTCCTTTTGTATGTTTTTGTTAAAATATTTATCAAAAAATATTACATAATTGTCACATATTGTTAAAATATTTAACAGATTTTTTTGAAAATATGGTGCGATACCAAAACATGTTATATATCCGATTTCGTGTAACATAATGTCATTTTTTGACAATCTTACTATCAGGAAACATAATTTTAAAGGAATAGTTTGAGATACTTAACTAAATTTGAAAAACATAAGTGTAGACACCAATATATTTCTGCATAAGAAAGCATTTCCAAGCAAAGGACAGTTTTAACTATGGTATGTACCATTAGCATCAAAGCGAGCTCTGGGTTTAACCGTGACGACATTTATTTCTGTCATCCTAAGTAACGGTTTAAACCGTGAGTAACACTGCTCTGGAACAAGGTTATATGAAATTGACAAATGACGTTTTACTTTATTTTACAGTTTAATGGATTTCAAGGGATTTGAGCGTAATCTTGATCATTATACTATATTTTCCGACTTGGATTTGGAATTAAAATCAATAAACAAACATTTTTAATAAAAATTAATATGAGAAAGGATGTAATTGTAGTGGTTGCCGATTTTTCGACAGCCAACTTGTTAAATGGTATGTACATCTTTTATTTTATTATATTTTTCATTTAAACCAGTATAAATCATAGAATAAAAACATTTAAAAAAAAATACTGTTTTGGCTTCTGTTAAATTATTAAGATACATCAATTGTAATTCTGAGTTTTCAATCTGGTTTCCTTGAATATCCGTGTTGTTTTGTGCATTTCTATGTAGCACATATTGATTTATGGTTATAATGGATTTTTTGCTAATATTTTTTAAAAATAAATACTACTTTCTTTATGCCTTATCAGCGCCTGTCTTTCCTGAGCTTAATGTTTTGCAGCACAACTTGCTAGCTTTAAATACATCATTATATACACCCACCCATTAACTTGTGGATTAACTCAATAGGAAATAAACACAGGTATCACGATTGGGCATAGTTTTTGTTAACACTTCAGGAAGACCTATAGTAAATAAACCTCTTATTTATAAATTTCACCACTTTGTATTTACCGGTTTTATTTTTTAGGGTTTTATAATAAGCCAGTAAAATCGCATTGTACCTATTTATACCATTTTATCTTTGTCGCAGAAAAATATAAGTCATGTCTTGACTTGCGAAAAGAAAAAAACATAAATAAAAACGAAATAAGCATAAAAAGGTTTGTCGTAGCTGTAGTCACAGAGGTACCGTGTTGAAACGCGCGCTTGGTAGTGCGGAAGATTATCATACGTTACGACGTCAAATACGAAAGTATAATCGAGAAAGTGATTACACGCTGACTAAAAATATGATATATGTTAATGTTAAATATTTTCCGATATAATGCAACGAAATTACTCAAATTTAGGTTTTCCAGGCTGCCCCACCCCAATTCTCCGACTTTTTGGGATTTTTTTCTCTGACATTACCAGGTTTTCCAGCTCAGCAGGTAGCCTAAAAATAAAAAATATTGAATTTTATTTTTACCTAGGAATTCTCTTTGGACCACTGTACTTTATATTCACCAAAATAATTTATTTTAGTGACTGTTCCTAACATATTTTAATTTTTTTCCCCTAAAAAAATACGTAAAACAAGAAAAGTATTTTATTTTCTCCATTTTCTTAACGCTTTAAAATCTAATATAAAAAAAATTTTAGTAAAGTAAGTTTAATTAGTCTGTGGAGGTTGTAGGAGTATTTTTTCCACGATTTTATAAGAGGTTGTCAAAAAATTATAACATAAAAGAACGAGTAGTTTGTAAAAGCTAATATTTTTAGGTTGGCTTACATGAATCAGGCTATTTCAAAAACAAAATCACTAGACTCAGCGTCAAAATCACTGATTGTCTTTTATCACCC